>CAUYQU010052019.1:0-65312 GCA_963574635.1 Cheracebus regulus
AGGAGTGGTGAGAGAGGGCATCCTTGTCTAGTGCCAGATTTCAAAGGGAATGTTTCCAGTTTTTGCCCATTCAGTATGATATTGGCTGTGGATTTGTCATAAATAGCTTTTGTTATTTTGAGATACATTCTGTTGATACCTAGTTTATTGAGAGTTTTTAGCATAAAGGGCTGTTGAACTTTGTTGAAGGCCTTCTCTGCATCTCTCGAGATAATCGTGTGGTTTTTGTTTTTGGTTCTGTTTATGTGGTGGATTACATTTATAGACTTATAGGTTGAACCAGCCTTGCATCCCTGAGACGAAGCCTACTTGATTGTGATGGATAAGCTTTTTGATGTGCTTTTGCAATTGGTTTGCCAGTGTTTTATTGAAGATTTTTGCATCTATGTTCATCATGGATATTGGCCTGAAGTTTTCTTTTCTTGTTGAGTCTCTGACAGGTTTTGGTATCAGGATGATGTTGGTCTGGTAAAATGATCTGGGAAGCATTCCCTCTTTTTGGATTGTTTGGAATAGTTTCAGAGGCAGTGGTACCAGCTCCCCTTCATATGTCTGGTAGAATTCAGATGTGAACCCATCTGCACCTGGGCTTTTTTTGGTTGGTAGGCTATTAATTGCTGCCTTAACTTCAGCTTTTCTTATTGATCTATTCAAGGTTTTGACTTCTTCCTGGTTTAGGCTTGGGAGGGTGCAAGTGTCCACGAATTTATCCATTTCTTCCAGGTTTACTGGTTTATGTACATAGAGTTGTTTGTAGTAATCTCTGATGGTAGTTTGTATTTCTGTGGAATCAATGGTGATATTGATTTATCATTTTTTATTGCATCTATTTGATTCTTCTCTTTTCAATTAATCTGGCTAGCTGTCTATTTTGTTGATGTTTTCAGAAAACCAGGTCCTGGATTTATTGATTTTGAAGGTTTTTTTGTGTCTCTATCTCCTTCAGTTCTGCTCTGATCTTATTTTTTGTCTTCTGCTAGCTTTTGAGTTTTTTTTATCTTGCTCCTCTAGCTCTTGGAATTTTGACGATAGGGTGTTGATTTTTAGATCTTTCCTTGCTTTTCATGTGGGCATTTATTGCTATAAATTTTCCTCTAGACACTGCTTTAAATATGTCCCAGAGATTCTGGTACGTTGCGTCTTTGTTCTCATTGGTTTCGAAGAACATCTTTATTTCTGCCTTCATTTCATTGTTTATTCAGTCAACATTAAAGAGCCAGTTGTTCAGTTTCCATGAAGTTGTGCAGTTCTGAGTTAGTTTCTTAATCCTGAGTTCTAATTTGATTGCACCGTGGTCTGAGAGACTGATTTCCATTCTTTTTCATTTGCTGAGGAGTGATTTACTTCCAATTATGTGGTCAACTTTAGAGTAGGTGTGACGTGGTGCTGAGAAGAATGCATATTCTGTGGATTTGGGGTGGAGAGTTCTGTAGATGTCTGTTAGGTTTGCTTGGTGCAGATCTGAGTTCAAGTCCTGGATATCTTTGTTAATTTTCTGTCTCATTGATCTGTCTAATATTGACAGTGGAGTGTTAAAGTCTCCCACTATTATTGTGTGGGAGTCTAAGTTTCTTTGTATGTCATTAATAACTTACTTTATGTATCTGGGTGCTCCTGTATCCAGTGCATATATATTTAGGATCGTTAGCCCTTCTTGTTGCATTGATCCTTTTACCATCATGTAATACCCTTCTTTGTGCCTTTTAATCTTTGTTGGTTTAAAGTCTATTTTATCAGAGACTAGGATTGCAACTCCCGCTTTTTTTTTGCTCTCCATTTTCTTGGTAGCTCTTCCTCCATCCCTTCATTTTGAGCCTATGTGTGCCCTTGCATGTGAGATGGGTTTCCTGGATACAGCACACCGATGGTTTTTGACTTTTTATCCAATTTGTCAGTCTGTGTCTTTTAATTGGGGCATTTAGCCCATTTACATTTAAGGTTAATATTGTTATGTGTGAATTCGATCCTGCCATTTTGATGCTAGATGGTTGTTTTGCCCATTCGTTGATGTAGTTTCTTCATTGTGTCAGTGCTCTTTACCATTTGGTACGTTTTTGGAATGGCTGGTACTGGTTATTCCTTTCTATGTTTAGTGCTTCTTTCAGGAGCTCTTGTAAGGCAGGCCTGCTGGTGATGAAATCTCTGAGCAGTTGCTTGTTCGTAAAGGATTTTATTTCTCCTTTGCTTATGAAGCTTAGTTTGGCTGGATATGAAATTCTAGGTTGAAAGTTCTTTTCCTTAAGGACGTTGAATATTGGCCCCCACTCTCTTCTGTCTTTTAGGGTTTCTGCCAAGAGATGTTCTGTGTGTCTGATGGGCTTCCCTTTCTTCTTCTCTGGCTTCCCTTAGAATTTTTTCCTTCATTTCAACCCTGGTGAATCTGATGATTATGTGCCTTGGGATTGCTCTTCTTAAGGAATATCTCTGTGGTGTTCTCTGTATTTCCTGGACTTAAATACTGGCCTGCCTTGCTAAGTTGGAGAAGTTCTCCTGAATAATATCCTGAAGAGTGTTTTCCAGCTTAGATTCATTCTCTCCTAATCTATCAAATGTAGATTAGGTCTTTTCACATAATCCCATATTTCTTGGAGGCTTTGTTCATTTCTTTTCATCCTTTTTTCTCTAAACTTGTCTTCTCATTTTATTTCATTGAGTTGATCTTCAATCTCTGATACCCTTTCTTTCACTTGATCGATTTGGCTATTGAAACTTGTGTATGCTTCACGAAGTTCTCGTTTTGTGTTTTTCAGCTCTATCAATTCATTTATATTCTTCTCTAAGTTGTTTATTCTTGTTAGCATTTTGTCAAACCTTTTCCCAAGGTTCTCAGTTTCTTTGCATTCGGTTAGAACATGATCTTTTAGCTCAGAGAAGTTTGCTATTACCCATCTTCTGAAGCCTGTTTCTGTCAATTCATTAGACTCATTCTCCATCCAAATTTGTTCTCTTGCTGGTGAGGAGTTGTGATCCCTTGGAGGAGGAGAGGCATTCTGGTTTCAGGTGTTTTCATCCTTTTTGCACTGGTTTCTTCCCATCTTTGTGGATTTATCTACCTGTGCTCTTTGTAGTTAGTGACTTTCAGATGGGGTGTCTGAGTGGATGTCCTTTTTGTTGATGATGAGGTTATTTCTGTTTTTTAGTTTTCCTCCTAACAGTCAGGGCCCTCTGCTGTAGGACTGCTGAAGGTCCACTCCAGACCCTGTTTGCCTGGAATCACCTGAGGTGGCTGCAGAACAGTAAGGGTTTCTGCCAGTTTTTTCTTTTGTTATCTTCATCCCAGAAGGATACCCATCAGATGTCAGCCTGAGCTCTCCTTTATGAGGTGTCTCTTTGGATATATGGGGGTCAGGGAGCTGCTTGAGGAGACAGTCTGTCCCTATATGAGCTCAAGTGCTGAGCTGTGAGCTCCATTGTTCTGTTCAGAGCTGCTGGGCAGGTACGTTAAGTCTGCTGTAGTGGAACTCATAACTGCCTTTTTTCCCAGGTGCTCTGTCCTGGGAAGGCGGGGGTTTATTTATAAGTTCATGACATGCTGCTGCCTTTTTTCAGAGCTGCCCTGCCCAGCTAGGAGGTAGCCTAGTCATAGTCTGCCAGCAGAGGCGTTGCTGAGCTGTCGTGGGCTCTGCCCAGCTGTTGTGTGAACTTCCTTGCAGTTTTGTTTATAGAGGTATAGTTAGAATTGCCTTGGTAATGGTGGTCTGCCTCAGTAATAGTGGATTGCCTTGGTAATGGCAGACTGCCTCAGTAGTCATGGACTGCCTCAGTAGTCATGGACTGCCTCGGTAATGGCAGACACCCTTCCCTCCAGAGAGCTGGATCATCCTGGGTCTAGCTGCACTTGCTGTGAAACTCTCAATCCAGAGCATTTCAGATTGCTGGTCTTTGTGGGGGTGGGACCCACTGAGCCAGATCACCTGGCTCCCTGTTTCAGCCCCCTTGTGTTCAGTTGAATGGCGGCTCTGTCTCCCAGGCATCCCAGGCACCAGTTGAAAAGGCTGCCCAGATCTGTGCAAGTTTTTGTGCAGAGACCCGCTGCTCCAGCTGAAACAGCCATGCTGGAAACTCATGGAGCTTTTCAGCCTGGGAATCTCCTGGTCTGTGGGCAGTAATAACTTATTTGAAAATGCGGTAATCACTCACCGTCTACATTGTTCTCGCTGGGAACTGCACTCCAGAGCTGTTCCTATTCAGCCATCTTGGATCCCATGAATACTCACAGTGATTTTTTTTTTAAAGCATAAGGCACCAGGGTGTCACGTGTAAACTCATTTCACACAGAAATAGATTTTTACCTATAATTTCACTCTATCTGAAAAAAAAATAATTTTTAAAAAGAAATAGACTTTATTTAGCAAATAGCAAGGAAATTATGCTTAGAACAAAAATTACATACCCACGCACACTTGGCCCCAAATGTGGGGAGCAGAAATCAAAGTAAATGAAGGGAGTACTTTAAAGTTTATTTGTGGAAGGGGAGTATTATTTTTGTTTTGTTTTCTAAGAGTTAAATTTTAAACACAAAGCCTTGACGTAGAAGCACATCTGGCATGCTAGAGGAACAGCAAAGACCAGTGAGGCTAGAGAACAGTAAGTAAGGAGAAAACAGGTAGGTGAGAAGATCGAAGAGGTGTCCAGGTAAATCAGGTTTTATAAGATATGTGGGAGATGGGAAGCACTGGAGGGCATTAAGCAGGAGTAGTGCGACCTGATTCATATTTAATAGGATCACCTGCGTGCTATACTAAGACGAGACTGAAGGTAGGTAAAAGCAGAAGTTGAGACCAGTGTAAAGCACTTTTCTAATAATCCAGGCGAGATGCAGATCATTTGAACCAATATGGTACAACTGCACCTATAGATAGAGTAGCTAGAGGTATTGCTATTAATAGTAAATCAGGCAAGGGGTGTGAAAGAAATAGGGAAGTCAAGAACAACTACAACATCTTTGACCTGAACAAATAAAAGAACTGAGTTCCCTTTCAATGATATGGGGATGGCTTTGGGAGAAGCATGTTGTTTTGTTTTGCTTTTGGGGGAGTGGGAGCAGGGAGAATAGGAATTCATTTTTAGTCATGGTAAGAGGGCTAGTAAATATTCATGTAGAAATGCTAAACGGGTAGTGAATGTATGAGGTTAGCATTTAGCAAACTTAAAGCTAGAGATACACATCTAGATAATCACAGTCTAAATAGTATTTCAAGCCATGATACTGAGTGAAAGTAAGTTACACCAAGGAGTAGGTGTGGAAAAAAATAAGAGTGTTCAAGAATTGGTGTGGGAGAGCATGGGAGACAGAAGGGACAACTCAGGAGGCAGGAGGAAAGAGGGTGTTGGGTTCTGGGGGCTGCACGATAAAAGGCATCCAGGAAGAAAGCATGACCATTTGTGTTAAAGTGATGAGTGAAATGAGGATGGAGGGCTGTCCACTGGATTTGATCATATTAATAATATGAAGGCTGCTGATGGCCTTGAGGAAACAATTTCTGAGGAGTAACACTGTGAAAGTTTGCCTACAATCCATTCAAGAGATAAGAATAAATAGTAAAGAACTGTAGTATACAAGAGATAACTAAAGGGGCAAAGAGTATCTAGAAGGCTTTTAAGATGGAAGAAATAGTATGTTTAGAAGGGAAAGTGCAATATATAATTAAAAAAAAAAAAGAAAACAGGATGCAGAAAAAGGGAAAGAATTATTCGAAGAATATCCTTGAATGGGCGAATGGGGATGGGAGCCTGGGACGCCAAGTAGAAAGATGGGTCTTTGTCAGGGAAATGGGTAGTTTACCCATCACAACTGGAGAGATGTCAGAATACTTGAACTAGTCACAGGTAGGTGGGGAAAACGTAGACTTTTTTTTTTCTGATAGCTGCTATTTTCTCCATGAAATAAGAAGCCATGAGGGATAGGGAAAGAAATGTGGCAGATCTGATAAAAGAAAAGCTACAAAATATTCATCCAAGGGAGTGGGAGAATAGATGGACTTTGCAAAATTTGTTATCATTGTCGAGCAGCATGCAAACCCACTTGAGGACAGTGATCACGAATCAAAAGCAAGCCATTCATCTGCACAGGTAGAGTTAAGCTGCATTAAAGTTTAAACAAGTGAGTGTATCAAAGAGAGCAGGAAGTTGAAGAAATGATTATAACAATTTGATAAAGCATTGCAGCTATCCAAGGAGGGAAGAAAGGTCATGAAAAGGTGGAATTAATAGGGCTTGTGGGTCCCAGAGATCTGAAAAATTAAGAAACTGGAAATTCTAGAAGAAGTGACTTTAAAGACAGAAGTGAAGTTTAGAGAGTAAAATGCCAGACACTGAGTTTATGGGGAAATTATTTTTGTTAGCAACAAGACTTTGATGCCCTTAACCTATATGTGCACAATAAACTCACTTTGGACACTACATACAGCTTCTTGATTAGTTTCAATGGTGATAGTGCCTTGTCCTCAGTCCCAAACATGTACAATTTATTATTAATGACACAGACTGCCAATATCAAAGTCTTTCCCACTGCAGTGAAAGCCATTTTTAGTGCAGATAACTTAATACTGTGAAGACAAAAGAAACAAGAAGAAGAGGATATTAAAACACAAGTGATTTGAACCAAACAGCCCACCAAAAATAAAACAGAAGCAAGTGTCTTTGAAGTTGAGTGTTGATAAGGTTTGGATTTGTGTTCCCACCAAAATCTCAGGTGGAATTGTAATCTCCAATGTTTGAAGAGGGGTCTGGTGGGAGGTGACTGGATCATGAGGGCAAGTTTCCCCCTTGCTGTTCTCATGATAGTGAGTTCTCACAAGATCTGGTTGTTTAAAAGTGTGTAGCTCCTCCCGTTTCTCTGTCTTCTTCCTGCTCCAGCCATGTAAGATGAGTCTGCTTTCTCTTCGCCTTCTGCCATGATTGTAAGTTTCCTGAGGCCTCCCTAGTCATGCTGCTTATACAGCCTGCAGAACTGTGAGCCAATTTAACCTCTCTTCTTTATAAATTACTGAGTCTCAGGCGTTTCTTTATAGCAGTGCGAGAATGAACTAATACAAGTGGTTAAATGAAGATCCAATGACCACAGTATTATGCAGAATCCATCCATGGGTGTGGTAGCCTAATGATGCTCTCCAATATATGTCCTGCCCTATCTCTGGAAAAAGGGTCTCTGCATATGTAAGTTAAGGATTTTCAGATGAAGAGATTATCTTGGAATAGCCCAGTGAGTTCACAAATGCCATCAAAAGAGAGATGAGGAGACAGATTTGGCACATACAGAAGAGAAGGTGCTATAAAGGCAGAGGCAGAGAGTGGAGTGATAAAGCCACAAACCAAGGAAGACTAAGGAATGCTGAATGCTACCAGAACCCAGAAGCAGCAAGGAACAGATTCTCCCCAGGGCCTCGGGAGGGCACATGGCATCTGCTGAACCCATTATTTTGGATTTCTCTGAATAATTTTTTCTTGTTTTAAGCCACTTGATTTGTGATAATTTATTACAGCACCCAAAGGAAACACACACAACTTAATATAAGCAGTGCCTACCATGCATGGTGCTAGGCTGGGCACTTTATACCCATGATGGACCTGGCTTGGTCCTTTCTACAAAGGTCTTAATTATCTACTTTAGTTGATCTGAAATAAGTGATGGATCAAATCCAGAAAATAGGAAGTCAAAACCATTTGAAGAAATGAGTCCTAAAATGTGAAGAAATAATCATATCTCTGGTCATGATAGAAGAGGAGCTATCTAGATTGTGGATTCCTGAAGAAATTCCAAAGTGCTTGCAATTTACTTGTACTTGTTTCAAAAAAGGACAATATGGAGAATAGTCTGTTGTAATAAGCTGATTACTTAGATCACTGTATTCAAAATGAAAATATTTTCCAGGATAGCCTGGACTAAAGGGAATATATTTATCCCCACCCAACACACAGAAAAGATTTAGAAATGAATGAGACAAACTTAGTGGAAGTTTATTCCTGTCATCTTTTCCAAAGTCTCAGCTTCAGAAATCACCCAAGAAACTAATGATTCTATAGGAAAAGCCTTCAAAATTCAGAGAAATAGCTCTACCTCCCCTTCAATGAAAAAGGAGTTTACCACTAAGGCTTTCTAAGTGAAATAAAAGCAACCAGCACAAAAAAGGATGAGAGACATAAAATGTACTGGCTAGTCACTCAATGGCAAATTTAATCATTTCTCACTTTGTTCCTCCTCAAAACAGACTCAAAGAACCAAACACCCAATATGTAGCTTTATCTGCTCCATACCCGGGACCCTCTTTAGAGAAACTGATGGAAAGGTGACCGACCGCCCTGGAAGTGCCAACCCAGCTCTCAACAGATGTGGCTTTTGACTCATTAACAGTGGCAGCTCAAAACATAATCGAGTGCAGCTGCAAGAAAGGAGAACTGCTTGAGCTCATGGTTGGCTGAGAGGCTCCCGAAATCCCACTCAATTAGCATTCCTCTGAACAGAGATCCTCTACTTGGGGGAAGACCTACAACAAAATCCAGCAGGAAATGGCGTGTTGCCAAACACAGGGACATCCAAACCTGTGCACAGGTGGATTTGAATGACCTGTAACTCAAATACTCCAAACAGCAGGGGTCCTATTGAGCCATTTATATCCACACAGCCTTTACATTGTGCTCTTGCTCCAAATGAGGCAGTTTTTGAAAATACACAGGGGATGATGATTATTCACCAACTTGTTGCCAATAAGCGCTGCTGTAAAGATTTTGCCAAACGACGGATCCCTGGATTTGGGAGCTCCCTCGTTGTCTAGCTCTGACCCTTGATGGAATTTCAGCATAAACCTCCTTACTAATCCTATTAAAGAACCAAGAAGGATGCCACCATGACCTCACTCATCTGCTTTTGAATGACTGTTCACAGCTGCCACAACTTTCTGATAAATGTCAAACACTTTAAAGCTTCATTGGAAACAGAAAACAGGACAACGGATTTGAAACTGTACCTTATGCAAAAGGGAAAAATACAAAGACAGCTGAAAGAGGCAAAATGTGGAAAATACATTTCTTGAAAAATATCCAATTTGCAAATGAACCTCTTTGAAATTTTAGAGTTTAAATGTACATTTTTCTATTTGAAGGTGATAGTTTGTCTCTAAGTGCTGTCTCCTCCCCACAACATTTCCAAAGGGAGAGCTAGCTTTTAGAATTAGACAGATGTTGAAAGAAAACAAAAATGGAAAATCTTGAAACCTCCTCAATACAACTGAAATAGAAATAATACAGCAGTGCACCTCACCCACCAAACTCTGAATTCTTTCTTTCTGCTAAGGAACAGAGTTAAGAGAGAGGCCACAAACTGTGCACAAAAGCAGCACCCAGGCTCGTATTTCTGCTCCCATCCTGTGGACTCGGGAAGAATGGCAAATCTGAAGGATGGCCAGGTAAGCTTTGGCTCAGGTGAAAGTACAGTATCACGATGTCGTAGCTCAGTTACAATCGCCTTGTTGTACTATGAACCGGACATGCAATAGGTCTTTTTTTCTCTTTAAACAGACAGACCCTATTTGATTAACAGCCCCATGAGATGGACAACTGGTTTTTATTTGTAGTTCATCAAAAGACTAGGACTTATCAGGTGATTTGGGAATGAAAAATAGCCCATTGGTTGAAAGGCTCCATTTTATTAAGGACAATGCTGCCAGCAGTCCAACCAGAACCCCACCTGGGCTTCCATTCAGCTGACAAGATGCTAATCAGTGCATATTATGAACATAGCTACACAAGAGCCTGGGAAGATTCACTGCTGTAGGGCAACGAATAGTTTTGTTCAGTCAAGATGCACATCGTGCATTTCTAACTGGTTCCCCTCAACCCCACTCCACCATATCTTACAATTTTGAAACTGATGAAGTGGGCAAAAACCTCTCCAGAAACAAAACTCACAGTCCTATTTTTAGTGGTTTCCATCCTCTGGGTCTTGGAATCCTCAAGGGTTTCTATATTTTTGAAAGTGATTTGTAAATCCTTATGTATCCAGACATAACTACACACTTGCACGTATATTTATGACTCTCCAAGTGCAATGTGCCAGAGACCAGTTTGTGTGATCTCCTAAGCTCATAGCTATCCTCCCAGCCTCCCTCGCTGGGAGTTATGACCATGGAACTGATTTCTTGCGGAGGAACAAGGGGGAATGAGACCCTACCAGATTTGAGCCTAGTTAAGAAGACAAAAAGTGGATGTGGGTAGAAGTGATGCTTACCACTCCCAGGACTACCCCCAAGAAAATTTCCCCATGCAATGCTTAACATTCCCTTCCCCCATATGTCATCCAGATACAGGCACCAGGGTGACCTTGGTAGCTATGTGTTAAAGATGGCAGAGACTCCATCAAACTTTAAATGGCTGTTGAAGATCATCCACCTCCACTTCAGCCCTGCCAATTGGACTTTATGTGACTGAGAAAGAAACTATTCTGTTAAAACTCTGAGCTTTCAGGATTTTTCTACTATGGTAGCTAATATTTCCTTAAGTAACATACTTACATAGGTGTTGCTGTAATTAATAATGTATACATTCACTTTAAAAGCAATGCCAAGTTCAGAGCAGTTTTAGTCACTGCATATTTTCTCAAAAATATTTCATTAATCCTTTTTTCAACAATGCCAGGCACTGAAGTAGATGTGACATATACAGAGTGCAGAGTGAGTCCATCGCTGGCCTCATGTATACAATGTACTGGGGATGGCAGATGTATAACAAAAATACAAACACGTGTATGATTACAAATGACAAATGCTAGAAAGAAAATGGGCATTGAGGGAAATAATGACAGAAGCCATCTAACACAGAAGGCAGGCCAGGGTCAGGGCTTCCTAGGAAAGTAATATTTAAGCTGCCAGCCAGGCAGATGAACATAACGTAATTAATTTAAAATAAAGAGACCGCCAGGCAAAGAAAACAAATTGTGCAAAGTCCCTGAAGTAAGAGCACTTGATACCCTTGGGAAACTGAAAGAAACAAAGGGCAGGGCAGCTGGGTAGAAGGGAGCTAAGCAAGGGGAAGATGATGATGGAAGGGAGGAAGAGGAGGGAGGGAACCTGGGGAGCTAGCCAGGGGCTGGATCAGGTAAGGCCTTAAAGACCACAGTAAGTGTTTTCCAGCTTATTCTGAAGCATGCATTCTCAGTGGAGGCGATAATGCCCCCAAAGGGGTGAAACACTGGTTCTTAGGGATACAGAAGGGGAGGTCATATAGCACATTTATGGTGTTAAGATTTCATGGGGTGGGGAAGTGGATTCGGATAAAATGTCTAAAGAAGCTTTTTAGAGGGGTGATAATGAAAAGGCTGAGAAATAGTGATGTAAAGGCAGCAGGAAATCACTGAAGACTTTAAGCAGAAGAGTGCCATGATCCTATATCCGTTTCTCAAAAATCCGAAGAGGAGCTATTAATATATTTGCATTTTTAAAGTTTTTTATATTTAAAAAAGTTAGAAACACCTATTTTTCATTTTAAAATTGTATGGTTAATTGGCATTAACCCATGAGATCATGTAATCCAAGCCTTTCATTCTACCAATTCAAAACACACACACAAACTCTGTAAGGCTACGTAACTGTTTTGTCCAAAGTCATGTAATTAGCAGGTAGTAGTAAGCAGAGTTTCCTGCTCTATTGCCTTTTCTTTCAGTACCTTCCTAAAATTCTACATCGACTGTAGCTCCACGCACCATGCCATGTGTGCAATTGGTATGCATTTTACGTGTTGATTCACATTTGACCTCCCTGCACACAGTATGAGTCAGATGCACAAAAAATATACAATTTCTTTCCTTGTTCTTGTTAGAGATAGGATCTTCCTCTCACCCAGGCTGGTCTTGAACTCCTGGCCTCAAGCAATACTCCCTCCTTAGCCTCCCAAAGTGCTGGGATTACAGGTATGAGCCACCATACCTGACAAAACATATAATTTCTTTTTGTAATGCTCCTAGATCATTAGAGGAAAAATAATGTCCTAGCCACATATTGTCCCCTATCTTGAAAAATGTCAAGATTTGCAGGTTACATACAAGACTAAACACAAGAATCCTCCTTGGCTCTGTTGATTAGGCTAAAGGTGGAGGAAGTGAGTAGAGTATTGCTCAGGTTTTGTTTTAACCATTGGCAGATTTCCAATGTGAACCTATTAGCTCTACACTGAGGTAAAAAAAGAATTGGTTCTTGGACCTCCCAAAATAGTAAACTGGAAGTCTCAAGAGGCAGGTGTTGCTTTTCTTGTATACAGAAAAAGAACCGGGTGCAGTGGCTAATATCTGTAATCCCAGCACTTTGGGAGGCTGAGGCAGATAGATCGCTTGAGGCCAGGAGTTTGAGATCAGCCTGAGCAACATAGCAAAAACCCTGTCTCTACTAAAAATACAAAAACACTAGCTGGGCATGGTGGTGTATGCTTGTAGTCCCAGCTACTTGGGAAGCTGAGGTGGGAGAATCACCTGAGCCCAGGAAGTCGAGGCTGCAGTGAGCCGTGATAGTACCACTGTACTCCAGCCTGGGTGACAGAGCAAAACCCCGTCTCAAAAAAAACAAAAAGAACCACATATAAAACAAAATGGAACACCTATTTCAGAGTAACATGATTCACAATAGCCAAAAGGTGAAAGCAACTCAAGTGTCTACTAATGAATGTGTAAATAAAATGTAGTACATATACAGCTGTTCCTCAGTATCCATGGGGGATTTACTCCAGGACATCCCAGGAACACTGAAATCCACAGATGCTCAAGTTCCTTATATTGTGTAATAGTCACATAGTTTATATATATCCTCCCAAATACTTTAAATCATCTCTGAGTTACTCATAATACCTAATATAATGTAAAAGCTATGTAAATATGTTGTTACACAGCATTGTTTAGGGAGGAGTGACAAGGAAAAAAGTCTGTACATAGTACAGATGCACCTATCTGTTTTTTACTGTTTTTAGATATTTTTGTTCCGAAATTGGTCAATTTCATAGATGCAGATCTCATAGATACAGAGGACCATATATAATTTATATATGAATACATATTTATAAATGATATAATATATATTTGTACATTTATATGTGTATATAATAAAATATTTTTTATAAAACAAAATAAAATATGTATATGTATCTGTTTATATTTATGTATACATAAATAACATATATGGCCCTCTGTATCTATGAGATCTGCATCTATGAATTCCATATATATTATTTATATATAAATATATACTTATATATTTATATTCCATTGCATGTATATATACATATACATATATACCTGCAATGGGTTATTATTTAGCCTCAAAAAGGAAGGAAATTCTGATATATGCTACAGTATGGATAAGCCTTGTGGACATTACATTTAAGAGAAATAAGCCAGTCACAAAATAAAACCGAATACTGTGTGATTTCACCTTATGTGAGGTACCTAGAATAGTCAAAATCATTAACAGAAAGTGGTATGGTGGTTGCCAGGGGCTAGGGGAAGAAGAGAATGGGGAGTTGTTCCGGGGTATAGACTTTCAGTTTTGCAAGGTGAAAAGAGCTCTGGAGATGGATGGTGATGGTTGCTGTACAGCAACGTAGATGTACTTAACACTGCAGAATGTAAACTTAAAAGTGGTCATGATGGTAAATTGTGTTATATTTATTCTACCACATAAATTTTAAAATAACTTTAGTAAGATGAAGATAATTATAAGTAGTTTCACAGGAATGTCAGAGAATCTCTGTACACATGGACACACACGGTCAGAAAACTTAAACATCTAGACCACACCTTGGAAGTCTGAAAGTTTGGAAAAGCTAATTGGTGGAAACCGAAACAAGAAAATGGAGATTCTGGGTTTGTGTTAACATTCCACTTAAAATCCTCTTGAATTTAATTGGCCAATAGTATGTGAGCAAAAGCACTTCCTGTTTCAACCATTAGCAGGAGATTCCCAAAGTGAATCTATTAACTCTACACTGAAATAAAAAATCATTGTTTCCTGTGTCACCTCTGAGTGGAAGTATTTATTTAGAGCAGCATGCTCTTCTTCCTGCCCAGCTGGCTATGGAAATGCGGATTGAGAGAGAGTTGCAATCTGCATGGAATCCTGAGTGCACCCAGTGAGCCAAAGCCTTCCTGACAATCCACACTGGCCAAGTGGCTGAATGGTGAAATAACCTTTGTGGTGTTAAGCCACCATGATTTGGGAGTTGTTTGCTATTACAGCATGATCTAGTTCATCCTGAGTAATATGGAGTTTTAAAACTAGCATTCGAAACTGAGAATTTGACTTTCAGCTTATACCAATCTTTAATAATAAGCACTCTTGAATAATAACCTCTGTTTCTCTGCAGGTGACGGCTGAAAGAAACACCACAAAAAGCTTTCTTCATAAAACGTACAAGCTGTATGACAATGATGATTAACAATAAAGAAAACTTCTTTCCACATGCAGTACTATATCACAGACTGTGCATGAGTCAATGGAGCGTGTCGGTGTGTATTTTGTTTGGCTGGTTTGGGGTAGAGATGGGGAGAACATCCTAAATAATAGGCACATGAAACATTTCCTTCCTTTCCTCCAAGAATGTAGCAACAGTTGCTTCGCTGCACTGGGGAGAGAAGGTGTTGAGCAGCATGTATTCTCCATTTCATCAAGTGTGAGTTCCCTGGATGCTTTGAATGTTTTATTTTTTTGAGAGTCTCACGCTGTCAACCAGGCTGGCGTGCAATGGCTCCATCTCAGATCACTGCAACCTCCGCCTCCCAGGTTCAGGAAATTCTACTGCCTCAGCCTCCCGAGTAGCTGGAATTACAGGCACGTGCCACCACGCCCCACTAATTTTTTGTATTTTTAGTAGAGACGGGTTTCACTATGTTGGCCAGGGTGGCCTCAAACTCCTGACTCCTGATCCGCCCACCTCGGCCTCCCAAAGTGCTGGGATTACAGGCTTGAACCGCTGTGCCCAGCCACATTGGATGGTTTTCTAAACAAGTATCTGTTAATCTTCCAGGGGCATGACGATTTGAGGAAAAAACACACAGAAGCCAGTTTCCAACAGGTTATGGGGGGAGCATAAGGGTGGGGGGGAGGGGGGCGGAGCTTTCCTTCCCCTATTTCTCTGATCATTCGTCTGCTGCAGAGTGACTGAGAGCTGAGGCTATTCCTAAACGTCTGAAAACCATTTGTAAACAACTGCAGTTACTACAAATAAAGACACTTTAAGCTGGTGGTTCCTATCTTTAGTTCATGATGTAACCAGACACTAAAATAATAGCTTATGCTCTGGTGGGAAAAATCACTGAACAGAGTGATAAGACACGTGGTTCACTCCCACCTCTCCCCCTAACAAACTGGGACAAGTCAACTCAACTTTCTAGGACCTTACTTCCACATATATATCCAGTGTTCAGATCAGTGTTTCCTAAAATGTGGTCTTTGGTCAAAATGTGTCTGAATCCTCTGTGGGTATGTGGGCGAGGGGTTAGAGTGGGAATGGAGGGGGTACCTGTAACAAATGCATATCCATAAACCCATCCTAGTCCTATTGAATCAGAATCTCTGAGAGTGAGGCTCATGAATGTGCAGTGAAAAGCTTCTCGGCTTCTAGTTGCACAGATTTATTCTTCAGTGACCTCTGGAATTGACTGACTTAGGCACACTGAAGTTTATGAACCACAACACTAAAGAGTCCGTAAGACACCTTCCAGCCATATAATCCTACGGGCATGAGCAGAGATGAAAAGAAGTGTGTAGCACCTGCCCTACTCATTCCACTGCCCCCAAAATGTGCAATTCTCTACTTAGAGATCATCCCAGTGCAAAATAAAACATTAAGACTGATAGAGAATTAATAACTATTCAAAATTATTTCCCCTTTCATTTCATCTCATCTCTATTCTCTACCACAAAAAAAATAGCCTGAACTGCAATCACACCTTAGAGAATAAATTTTTAATACCACATATGATATTTCAAGGCCAGATCTTTACATCATGTTAACTCTACGTTCTCTCATACAACTGTTTCCAAATATGAATGTCAAAATGTGTAAAACAATAAAATATTTCTGGGCTGTATCTCTAAGCAAATAGGTTAGACTATATTTACTTAAACAGAGAATGAAAAATGAGCAGTTACTGAAAAATTAAAAAACAAAAATAGGGATGGAGACAGTCGTTATTATTGTGTTTGGCAACCAGAAGGCAGTCAGTGAGCACTGAGTCTCTTCCCTAAAAGAAAATTCTGACTTTCTTAGTTGCAGAAAAGGTCACTAAATCCAGAACTAGACCCTGGGCCTCTAGACCAAAAGTCCAGTGTCTTTTTTGTATTGCTGACAATGTCTTATTTACACTAAGAAATAAAAAGTATCAGTCTCCGAAAAGTGTACCTCATAACCAGAATGAGTTACAACAAGATTGGGAGTTGGATTAGGATAGAAAAATAAAAATAAAAGAATAAATAGTGCTAACTTCCAGTTAGCATGGCAGATTGAACACCGTATTTTCTTTATTCTCTCCCAAACGTCTGCTAAAATAACAGTAAATAAATAAAGATGACAAGAGAACTGCAAAGAAGACAACAACAGGCAAAAGATGCCAATAAATTTTTTTGGGATATGGAAAACTGGCTGGTGGAGGCATTGTCACTGACTTAACAGAATTGTGCCGGCAGAGAGATATAAAGAGGAGAAGCCAGACCATGTGGCATGTGGGGCTTCAGACTGGGAGGTACCTGGTGCTGTGTGAAGGAGAGGGAGATGGGTGAAGTTTGTCTATAGCTAGGACTATTGGTTGAAAATCTACGTTAATATAACTCTGTTGAAAATAAAATTGAGAAAATCCTTTAGAAAGTATAACAAACCATAAGTAAATGCAAAAGATTTTAAAAGAGGATGAGCAACCCAGGAGGCCCAATAAGTAACAGGAGTTTTACAAAAAGCAAACACATAAAAAATGTTGGAAAGAAAATTATTGAAGATATATAAAAATAAATATTCATTTATTTTCTAAATTGAAAGACACAGATCTACTGAAAGCTTATGAAGAACCTAGCACAGTGAATTTAAATAACCCACAGCAAGACACAGCATTATGAAACTTTAGCCCAGGGGTCTGCAAACAGTGACCCCTGAGCCAAATCTGACCTCTTGCCTGTTTTTGTAAATAGTTTATTGAAACACAGCCATGATCATTTGTTTACAACTGTCTAGGCTTCTTTTATGCTACAAAGGCAGAGTTGAGTAGTTAGGACAAAGACAGTATAGCCCACAAAGCCTAAAACATTTACTCTATTTCTCTTTACCGAAAAAGTTTGCCAACCCCTGCTGTAGAGTACCAGATAAAAAATGAATATGCTAGAAGTTTCCAGAGACCACAAAAAGCAGGCCGAAGATACAGGAACTAGATTTAAAATGGCACTGGATTCCTCAATAGCAACATGAGATGTCAAAAGAGAATGCAGTGATGCCACCAAAATTTGAGGGAAGAGGAGGAGAAAACTATTTTCAACCTAGGAGTCTATGTCACGCAAAATAAGCAACAAATAGGAGAGTAGAATAACTTTCTACACACAAGAGTAGTTTAGACATTTTTACCTTCATATACATTTTGCTTTATGGAGGTTGTGGAATCTATGAAATTGGCCAATTCAACAGAATAAAATAAGCAAAAGAAGTCTCAGTATGACAGCTATGAGAGTGGCTATGCAGAAAGCAATCAGACCTAAGACAACAGAGAGGTATGACAAGAGGAACGCTAGCAGGACAAAGGAACTGACTCTGAGTGGTACTGTGCCTTTGCATTTGGAACAATTATTCACAGGCATGTGATAAGCATACGGTAGCATTGGAGGAAAAGAGTAACAGTTACATAAGTTACTTTTCTATCAATCAAGGCAATTGTTCACTCTAATAAGATGTAAGTAAAAATGAACAGATGCCCAACATCACGAGTCATTAGAGAAATGCAAACAAAAATCACAGTGACGTATCACTTCATATTCACTAGATGGCTACAATCAAAAGTGAGATACTAACAAGTGATGGGAAGGATGTGGAAAAATTAGAACCTTCCCACACTGCTGGTGGGAATGTACCATGGTGTAGCAAGTTTGGAAAACATTCTGGCAGTTTCTCAAATGATTAAATATAGTATACTATTTAACCCAGGAATTCCACTCCCAGGTATATACCCAAGAGAAATGAAAACATTTGTCCAAACAAAAACTTGTAGGTAAATGTTATAGCAGCAGTCCTCATAATTGCTAAAAGGTGGGGAAAATCCAAATACCCATAAATAGATGAACAAATAAACAAAATGTGGTATATTCATACAATGGAATAATATTCAGCCATAGAAAGGAATGAAGTACTGATATATGCTACCACTTGGATAAACCTTAAAAACATTATGTTAAGTGAAATCAGACAGTCACAAAAGTCCACATATTATATAATTTCACTAATATGAAAATCTAGAACATGGAAGTCTAGTAAGAAGGTAGATTAGTGGTTGCTTAGGCTAGGGTGGGAGGCAAGAAAGGTGGTGATATAAATGGTACAGGATTTCTTTTTGAGTTCACAAACATGTTGCAAAAAGTGACTGTGATGATGATTTAATATATCTGTGAATATAATAAACCATTGAATGGTATACTTTAAATGCATAAATTGTATTTTTGTAAATTATATCTCAATAAAGCTTTTTTTTACAAAAAGAAAGTGTACTTAAAAATATAATAATAATGTACTATTTGGTTCACTGCAGCCATTACAATATATTAATATTGATCATTGATTTTTTTAAATGTGATAAAAGATAACAAAAGGATGGTGAAAGCAGAATTTGAAAGAGAATTAGGAAATCATACTATAATGGGAATTTAATAAAATATGGTAAGCTAGATCACATTAAAGGTATACTGTAAGAACGATGGAGGTAACTATTGTATTTTAAAAATATGAAATTAGAAATGGTTATCTAATATTAATACAGCCAAAGGTAAAGTAGATTTTAGAGCACAGACCATTACAGGAATAGAGAAGGTCATTTAATCATAATAAAGGAGTCAACTCACCAAGGTAACATAATAATCCTAAACATTTATGTATCAAATAACAGAGATCCAAAATAAATAAAGCAAAACTAATAGAACTGCAAGAGAAACAGACAGGTCTACAGTGGTATATAGATATGTCAATATCCCTTTCTCAATAATTGATACAATATGCATACAGAAAATCAGTAAGTGTATGGAAGATTTGAACAATGGTATCAACCAATTTGACCTAATTGACATTTAAAGAAAAAATTCTATCAAACAATAGCCAAACTGATCAGGAAAAAAAAAATGGAGGCATAAATTTGTAGAAAGTTTAATTCGAGTGTACACAAAATAATAAGATAGACCACCATTCTGGTCTGTAAAACAAGTGTCAATAAATTTAAAAGGATTCAAGTGATATAAAGTGTGTCATCTAATCACATTGGAAATAAACTAGAAATCTGTAACGTAAAGATACCCAGAGAATCCACAAATATTTAGAAACTAAATAACCATTTCTAAATACCCACGGGTCAAAGAAGAAATAAAAGTTTATAAGAAAGTACTATGAACTAAAAAAAAAAAAAAGAAAATACATATAGAAATTTATGATATTCTACTAAAGCACCCCTTAGGGAATATTTATATCATTAAAATTTTGTTTTTGAGAATACAAAATATTTTATATTTATTAATGACTTCAGCAAACACCTTACAAACTAGAAAAATAAGACCAAATAAAACACAGACTAGAAGAAAAAATAATAAAGAGAGGAAATGAGTGAAATAGAAAATGAAAACAATAATGAAAAATTCATGAAACCAAAAGCTGCTTCTTTGAGAAGATAGATAAAACTGATAAGCTATGAAACACACTGATCAGGAAAAAAGAAAGAATAAATAACCAATATCATGAATGGTACAGGTAATATAACTACATAGTCTAATAAGATTAAATAACGTAAGAGAGCACTATGAACCACTTTACACCAATGAATTAAAAAACTTAGATGAAACTGACAAACTTGTGAAAGACAAACTATCAAAGCTAACTCAAGATGAAATCAATAACCTGAATAGCCCTGTATCTATTCAAGAAATTAAATTCGTAATTAAAAAGTCTTTTACAAAGTAAACTTTAGGTCCAGGTGGCTTCACTGGTGAATTCTTAAACATTTAAGGAAGAACTCATATACAGACTCTTCCAGAAAATTGAAAAAGAGGGAATATTTTCTGACTTACTCTGTGAGGCTGGTATTATCCTGATACCAAAACCAAAGCTATTTCAAATAAAGGAAACTACAACATTATTTCTCATGGACATAGTTGTAAAAATTCTACAGTAAATTGAATCCAACATTATATAAAAAGGATATTATGATCAATTTGGGTTTATCCCAGGAATGCAAGGTAGGTTGAACATTCAAAAATCAGTGAAGGTAATTCCCTATATTAAACTAAAAAGGAAAAAATCTTATGATAATTAGATGCATAAACAAAATCCATTTCTGATAAAAAAAAAAACTCAGCAAATGAAGAATAAAAGCTATTTCCTCAGATGTAAAGAGAATCTACAAAAAAGCCTACACTTAACATCATACTGAATGATGAACATGACAAGGATATCTGCTCATGCCCCTTCTATTCAACCTTGTACTGGGGGTTCAAAGGTAGTGTCATCATATAAGAAAAAGGTCATCAAAGACATAAAGACTTTAAAGAACTGTCTGTATTTTCACAAGACAATCGTTTATGTGGAAAATCTGATGGAATATACTATATATTGTTGTACATAGCAACTACAACTAATGAGGTAAATAAAGTTGCAGAAAATAAGAATATATAAACAATATATAAAATGGTGTCTTCATATACTAACAAAAAAGAGTTGGAAACTGAAATTTTTAAAAATATCACTTAAAATAGCATGACATGAATATTAATAGATCTGACAAAAATATTTAAGACTTGTACAATAATATATTGTAGCAAATATTGCTTAGAAGACCTAGAGAGGTTTTCCTGTTCATGAGTCATGAAACTATTAGTAAAATGATAATTCTCTCAAAACATATCTTTAGATTAAAACACTCCAAATCCCTACACATATCTTTTAATTGGCAAACTGATTCTAAAATTCATATGGGATAGCCAAATCAACATCCTTGAAATATGAAGAACAAAATTGGAGGAATCACACTTAATGAGTGTTATTCCTCAAGACTTTCTATAAAGCTGTATCACTCAAAGTGTGCTACTAGCATCGCAATAAACATATATGTCAGAAGATTAGAACAGAGAATCCAAAAATAAATCAACACATGTATGGACAACTGATTTTGGAAGCACAAAGACCATTCAGTGGAGAAAGGATAGTCTTTCCAAAAAATCATGCAAAAACAACTGTATACCCATAGGACAAAAAATTAACTTTGACCCCTACCCTCTACCATATGCAAAAATTAACTCAGAATGGAAGAGACTAAATGTGAAAACCTAAAACTATAAAACTTCTAGAAGAAAACCTCTTTATTTTGGGGTTAGGCAAATATTTATTAGAGACAAGAGCAAAATCACAATTGTCCAAGAAACAATTTGACAAATTCAACTTCATCAAAATTAAAAGCTTCTGCCAAGTAAAGGACACTGTAAAGAAAATGAAAAGACAAGCCACAGACTGGAAGAAAAGTTTTGCAAATCACACATCTGATAAGAGATTTCTAGCAGCTTGGCAGTGGCTAACACTTGTAATCCCAGTACTTTGAGAGGCTGAGGCAACCCGCCACTTGAGGCCAGGAGTTCCAGACCAGCCTGGCCAACATGGCAAAACCCGTCTCTACTAAAAATTAAATTAGCTGGGCATGGTGGCACACACCTGTAATCTCTGCTATGTGGGAAGCTGAGACACGAGAACTGTTTGAACCCAGAAGGTGGAAGTTGCAATGAGCTGAGATCATGCCACTGTACTCCAGCCTGGGCAACACAGCAAGATTCTGTCAAAAAAAAAAAAAAAAAATCATAGCCAGAATGTGTAATTCTCCAAACTCAATAAGAAAACTAACAATCCAATAATGGGCTAAATATTTGAATAGAAATTTTACCAAAGATACATGTATTCTAAATAAAGGTATGAAAACATGCTCAATATCATTAGTCATTAGAGAATTGCAGATTAAAACCCAGAACAAGCTATGACTACACCTGTTTGAATGACTAAAAGAAAAGACCACAGCAGGTATTGGCAAGGATGCAGAGGAATTGGAACTCTCATGCTGCTACTGAGAAAAAGCTACAACCTTTTCTAAGTTTCTTAGAAGTTAAATGTATACCTACTATATCATTTAGCCATTCCACTCCTAGGTATTTACCTAACACAAATAAGACCACTTGTTCATACAAAGAATTGTACATAAATGTTTGCAGCAACTTTACTTGTAATAGCCAAAACCTGGAAACAAACATACTGTCCATCAATAGGTGAATGCTGACGGACAACAAACTGTAGTCTATCCATACAATGCAATACTACTCAGGAATAAAAAGCAGTGAGATACTGAAACATAGTATAACAGGAATAATCTCAAAATAATTATGCTGAGTGAAAAAAGCCAAAAGTCTCCTTTTGGTTAAAGAAAGAGGGGTTGAACCATTTACATAAAATTCTAGAAAATTCCAACTATTTCATAGTAGCAAAGTATTTGCTTGGTAATGTTTGCCTCATATTCATTAATTGCCTGGTGATGCTGTATTCAAGGACAGGAGGAAGGAAGGCATTTTAAAGGGTTATGAGGAAACTTGAGGGTGATGGTGTCATGAATATATACATATGTCAAAACTTATCAAATTGTATACTTTAGACATGTGCAGTATACCATATGCCAATTATACCTCAATACAAAACAAAAATCCTTCGTAGCATTTTTAACCATGCCAAGTTATGATGGTAAAAATGAAAATAAATAAAAACATCAGCAAGAACATACAGGAGGATAAGAAAAGAAGCAAGTCATCTTCAAGAATTTTAGTTGAAAATCAGGTGCCCATAAAGACACAAATTCTTTTCAGCCAACCAGGAACTATTTATTACTGAATTCCTAAGAATACCATTTAGAATAACATTGTACATGGAAATATTTAAGCTTTCTGTTTGAATGAGCTACCACTGATATACCATCAAAAGGACATGAATTGCCAGCAAGTGACATTTTTAAGCAACAGTAACGGATTTGTGCCCATCTAGCAACACATCCTCTTGACCAGCCTCGTCTGCTTTACAGTGGATTGCTACAATCTGGTTGTAGAAATCATTAAGTAATTGATAATATCTACTGATTACAATAATGAGTTGATTATGCATTTCCTTACCTGGGAGCAATTAAGGTGACAGGATCATGCTGGGTTCAGCTTATGAAATGAAATTAATCAGTAAAATAATCAGTTTCATCGGAACCTAAGAAGTGAGTTGCCTTTCATTTGCAAGGAAAAAAAGAATCCTGTAAGAAGGGTAATTCAGTCAGAACAGCAAGAGAGGGGAATAACCCCTAAAAGCAGAAATTCAGTGAGAGGAAAAATCTTTGGATTTCCAAATAATTTTTATTTGCATTAAAATTGTTCTTTGGACTATTGGGAGAATATAGCTCAAACATAATTTCATTTGGGTAGCAGAAGCTCTTGATTGCACAGTCTCCTTTTACTATGGCTACAATATCTAAGAGAGGTCTGATAATTATGCCTTCATGTATTGAGTGTTTTGATTCAAAAACAGCTTAAAGAATATATAAATTCCATATAATGTTCAAATCTTCTGGCACTGGCTATTGATCATAGAATGATTTATTCTTGATTTGATATTAAGTATCCTCAAATTTGTGACCTGTTGGTTAGATATAACAACTACATGGTTAAAAAAAAAAAAAAAAAGTGAAGACATTAAACAGCTACTCTGACAAACACCTGACCAAGTTAACTCTCAAAGGCATTCCGCATTTACCAGGATAATAAACCAATCTACCACTTTAAACTCTTTTCTGTTCTTTCCCAGACAAGTTTCATCAGGCTCCTCACATGTAGATAGCAGCTCTGAATGGTGGAATGAGAAAGATCCATTTGGAATTAAACAATAAGCCACTTGCAACAAACAAGACTCAAATCTGCTGTTATCATCCTCATCTAGAAGAAATGGTTGAGAAGCGGCACAAGAAAGAACAGGTGTGTAATGTTAGAAAAAATCAGTTTGTCATGAATGCCAAGAAAGCACCCAACAACTTGAAGTGAGTTTGAACAGGCAGTGGGAAAGCATTTTTAAAAAATACTGCAAATCTAAGAAACTACAAACTCCCTTTTAGCATCTTTGTTGGATCCAAATATGAGCAGATATTGTAGCAAAATCTCAATGATCAAGTAGAATTTCTACCCTGCAGGTATTTAGAAATAAGATGGAAGATGTCTTAATTTGGTTCAGATGTCAACCTGCCTGGTGGTGGTAGAGCTGGCAGTACCTGCCAAAAAGCGGGCCAACACCCTCACTTAATAGATGGAGGAAGTGGAGGGTAAGGGTCTCCACCATAATGATACCGTGCTTAGAGACAGTGCTGGGACTGGAAGCCACGTGTCAAGACTCCCAGATCTCTGTCTCAGGCCGCCTTTACTTTCTTCGAGTTTACTTCTGGGGCCATGATTCTATATAAAAACAAGTCACACTGGCCGGATGCGGTGGCTCACACTTGTAATCCCAGCACTTTGGAAGGCAGAGGGGGCGTGGATCACCTGAGGTCTGGAGTTCAAGGCCAGCCTGGCCAATATGGTGAAACCCGGTCTCTACTAAAAATACAAAAAATTATCTGGCCGTAATGGCAGACGCCTGTAATCCCAAGCTACTCAGGAGGGGCTGAGGCAAGAGAATTGCTTGAAACCAGGGGGCAGAGGTTGCCGTGAGCCGAGATGACGGTACTGCACTCCAGCCTGGGAAACAAGAGCGAAACTCCTTCTCAAAAAATAAAAAAAAAAAAAAAAAAAGCACATTAAGGCAGATCATTTTTGCACACTGGTTTTCAACCCAGCTGCACAACAGAATTACCCAAGAGCTTTAGAAGTTCTGATGTCGAAGCCTCCCCTCTCCCACCAGAATTGTGATGTAATTCAGCTGGGGTGTGGCCCTAGCACAGGAAGTTTCTAGAGCTCCCCTAGGTAATCCTACTGTGCAGCCCTGACTGGGAAGTCCTGCCATGGAACAAAGCATGGTGGGAATACAACTTGCTGAGAATTAAGAGAAGCTTTTCCAACTGTTTGTCATATTCCAATCTAAGCAGGTGTTCCCTACTGAAAATTTCTACTACTGATGAGAGTAATCCCTGCTCCTCCCAGCCCTTCTGAGACGACACTCCGGATCCTCTTTCAGCCTCTAGAAGTGTACCACTGCAATCGAAATGACCATTAAAATAGAGCTCTGAAAACAAGTTTCAAAACGTTAAGAAAAAGAGAGGGAAGGAAATCCCCCTATTTGGACAAGACTCCATAAGCAATCCAGAGGAAAGGGAAGCTATCTGGCGATAATTCCGGCCAAGAGTATTTGGGTATTTTCCCAGAATTACCCAAGTAATCCTGTGAAAGGCAAATCTATGGAGGCTAAATTATGTACAAACTGCCCAAATCGTGTGTTTTAATCAAAAGCTAGCTGACTCTGGAAAGCGTGAAAACCAAGGAACCGCAGGCATCCTGAGTTTGACTCGACCCTTGACCCGTGCCCTCTTCCCTAAGCAGCTTCCTCCAATTCCTGAGATAATAAAGCACTACCAGGCAAACTGAATTAATCAGACACCCTCTCCCAGGGCCCCTCCGCGCCGCCTCGGGGCTTGAACCTCCCACCTGGGAGAACTCCCCAGTTCCTACACCCCGTCTGGACCTGAAGAAGATCCTGGGAGGATTCGGAGGGGGTGTGGTCTGGGCCAGTCCTCGGGCACCCGCCCACCAGAGCCACCTCTAGACCGCGGAGACACCAGGGAGCCCACCTGGTCTGGCGTCCGCACACCTTACATCGCTGCGCCCGCCGACACTCGGCTGCGGGCGGCGCTAGGGTGACGGTGTCAGAAGTTCACCAGGTCCTCAGAAGGGCGGAAGTGAGGAGGAGTGTCCCAGCACCCGAGCCTCCCCGGCGCCGCCCAAGCCTCAGCCTGGGGCTAGAGAGGGGGCTCCGCGAAGGACTGTCGGAAAGCGCGGGGGGTCGCGGGCTGCTGTAGATGACCGCTCCCCAGCTCAGGCGCCGCCTTCTCGCCCCAACTCTGCCTAGTTGGAAGCAAGACCCGGGCAAGGGCGAAAAGGCCGGGCAGGGTCCCAGGCGGCTGGGCCGAGGTTAAACGCAATGATCGACCCCGCCAGAGCACGCCTAAGCCCCAACCCCGCGCCACCTGCCCCCAGCTTGGGCGGTAGCGCAGCTCCAGGATGGACCTTCGCGGAAGAGAGCGAGCCCCAAGCTGCAGCGATTTTCGCTGTAGCTCAGGCTGGAAGCAGAGTCCCCATGAGGGACGCAAGACGCACAGGCTGCCCTACCTGTCCGGCGATGTAGAGCAGGCACCAGGTGCCACCGAGGAGGCGGGCTAGGAACCCGGGGTGCTGGGGCGCCTCCAGCCGTGCCATGGTCCCCATGGCGGAGACCAAGGGGAGTCTCGGGCGAGACCCCTCCCTGGAAGAGGTGGCCGCCTCCTGCGCGGACTGCCGTGGCTCGGTGGCTGCGGCTGCCGGCAGGCGGGCTCGGGCGTGCGCCCCTCGAGGCAGGGCTGCGCTGGGGCTGGCGGCGCGGCTTTGGAGCGGCGGTGCGGCTACGGAGCGAGGCAGCTTTGAATGGGAGCGCGTGCGCCGGGGGTGGGGGCGTTATTTGTGAAAGTGCTGCTTGTCTTGGCTCGGGATGGCTCGCGCTCCCCCCACCCGCAACACCCCCTCCAGCTCCTGCTCCTCCCCTCCCGTGTCAGCCCAGCGGAGGCGGGGAGCGCAGACATCCAGCCGCCCCGGCAGCGACAGCGGTGCGCGCTTCGGGAAACCCGAGCGGGATTGCGCGCTGGCTTCTATTTATTTATTCTTTTTTCAAGGGAGGATCGCTCACTGCCCACCTTGCTCGGGTTTGGAATGCCACCCTGCCAGCCCTCGGAGAAGGAAACGCTCTCCCTGGACGCTGGCGCTTTCCCAGGAACGAGTTCTAGGAGGCATTCCCTGCGCGTTTTCCCTGGAGCTCCGAGCTCCCAGTGCTATTGCTGCACTGGGAGCCCCGCAGGACCCTCCAGGGGCTGGGGACGATTTTGTGCGTGTCGGGAGGGGGCAATGATTAAGAAACTCACAACCTCACGTAATGGGACAAAACTGAAATTGCTATGACATGTTTATCCGTGGGGACCTGTCCTCTGGGCGCTCATGGAGCTTTTCCCATGGAGTTGATTTGTTTCGCAACGTGGGTCTGGAAAAAAGAGCTGAGCTCGAGAGTGGCGGGGACCCACGACAGCTGGGAAGGGATGCCGTGAACCCGAAGCTCGACGCAGGGAGCCCCAGAAGTGGATTCAGTGAGGCTAACTTCGCTGGTTGTCTTCCTGTAGTGATGGGTTGCTGGGGGCAAACTAGGGCGCCCCCTTCTCTGGGCGCCCCCTTCTCCGTGTACTGAGAGCTGGACCACGCTCTCAGTACACGGAGGCTTTCAGGCTGTCTCTTTAACAGAAGATAAACATTGAGCTCAGCTGCAGGGCTTCTTTTTTTTTCTTTTTTCTTTTTCTTTTTTCTTTTTTTTTTTTTTTTTTGCCATTGGGACTCAGGCTCATTTCTTCCTGAAAATTTGGCGCTACAGAGCCAGTCTCCCAGAGCATCTTTATAAGAAAGCAAATCTCCCACCCTCCTTCCAACTGTCTTCCAGGCCACTCCACCCCTCTCCAGCCTTGGCAGTAAAGTTAAAAGAGGCGGAGAACTGGCCGCACTTCAGTAAACTCGGTAGGATAAGGGGATTCAGCGCCGCGCTCGTGAAATAACTTTTGTGAAGTTCCCACGTGCGCACGTTGGGATGAGCCCAGCATAAAATTAAGACGCCACCATACTCCCTAGCAACCATTCATTCAATCCACATATTCCTAAATGCCTACTCCTTGCCAGGCGCTGTGCTTGAACGTTGTAACCCATCAGCGACTGAGACAGATGCAGATCCTGCTCTTTTTAATTGGGTAAACAGACGAGACACAAACTGTCTGCTAACAGAATGAGAGGCAAGGTCAGGGCAGAAGTGCCTATAGGAAATGAATGTCATATGTGTGCCAGTATCAGCATTTGTGTGCAGAATAGGAGTTTTGTAGTTGTTAACGGTAAAGGAGGTTGCTTTTCAGAATTCATCTATTTACTCATGTGTATTGAGTTCCCAAAGTGTGGGGCAAAAAAATCAGAAGTCAGAAAAATACATCTACCTTTGAGCTTAGAATCTCAGAAAGTTAAAAGATCAAAGATCAAAATAGTTGGTGATTCTTTCCCGAAGGAGTTTTAGGCCAAGTTTTCAGCTTGAATTGATAAAAAGGAAAAGGTGAGACATTTTAAAAATTAATAAATAAACAAAACAAAACACACACACACACACAAATAAGAACAAAGATCACAGAGGCTGGAGACAGGAAAATATTTCTGTGGAGGATTGTAAATGGCTTCTCTTGATAGGATGATTGAGCCACAAGGTTGAGCAGAAATAAGGCAAGGCTGTGCTTGGCAGGCAGGTGGTCCTAACCTGTTGGGGTTGGGGATAGCTACAGCACTAGGCTGGAAGAAAGAAGGAAAATGATGTGCCAGGCAGCAGTGCTAAGCAACATTAACTGAATTACATTTTCAATCCTCAAGATAGATGCAAATTATCCTAATGACACATCAGAATGCTGAAGCCCAATAGCTATATGACAACGATTGGAACTAGGCTCTGGAGGGGAGCACAGAAACAGAATTTCAGGATTGGAAGGGAGCTGTAGCCCAGCCACATACTTCAAACCATAAAGAATTTGGCCATCTAGTCCAGTAGCCACACTCTGATTTTTAAATTGATGAACAACTAAGGCCCAGGAAAATTAAGTGATGTGTCCAGTGTCTCACACATAAGAGGCAGATGAATTCATTCCTACTACAACTTGATTAGAAAAGTATGAGCTTCTATTCCTTAAATAATGAGGTAACTGAAGAAAATAGGAATTTAAAGTTAATTAGAAAGGCAATTAGTTGAGTGTAGGGTTTTAAAAAAAGGGTAGAAGGTCCAAAAGGAGGGAGACCAGCTAGGAAGATGCTGCCATGAACTGGCCATGCAATGATGAAGCCTTCGTTCCTGGAGCCTCCATTCCTCTGGTGAGTGGAGAACAAAGTGGGTGTAGAGGAGAAGGAAGGCATCGATTGCTCTCATAAAATATGAGATGTTATCTCTTTAGAGCATCTCCATGCCAAGGGTTCAACTCAGATCTTTGTATCCAACATCAGACTTGAATGTTAGCAGAGCCTGAGTTTGTTGGTCTCTTCATTGTCTGCTTAAAAATCCAAAGGTTTTTAGATGACTTTTGATCAATATACATTATTGATAGTTTAAAGAATGAATGACAAGGACAAAAATATTCCCTTTATCCACTAAGATCAAGTTTCCTTGATACTGCATAAATTGTAGGGAGGATGCTTTAAAACAGATGTCTTTACTTAATAGCTTAATAACCTCATTGTCACACAGGAACAAAGAAATGCCACATTACTCAGGCCCTGGAATCCACATGGAGTGCTGGAAGATGCCCGCCACCACGGATGACTCTTCACCTCACCCAGTTCCAATCTCGCCAGAGCCTCTGCTCCATACTGCACGCCCTTTCATTTGAGATTTGCATCAGGAGAGTGTTTTGGCCATCACAAGCCCATCCTCTGAAAGGGTAATTCCATTGGAACACAAGAATGCATTATTCTGAGGCTGGCTCTCACCCCTCCACTTAATCTCAGTGGTACTTCTGACTGTTCACCATGTCCCAATCCTTTCTTCAGCTCTCACTCTTCTTCCTAGCCTCTTTTCATCCTGCATACTTTTCTTTCCAGAGCTCATCATTTCAATAACACTCTTCTCATAACCCTACAGTCTCCTGCCCTTTGGTCTTCACTCCTCAACTCAAAATGAACTCAGTTACTTGCTTTCTCAGTGCCCACCCTCCAGGAGCAAGCACTGCAGGAGAAAGCCACAGAAGAGGACAGGTAAGTCTCATCAGAACACCACCTTCCCCAGCTTCAGATGGACTCGCAACACTGCCCCTCAGTCCTCCTACATTTTTCCTGGCTATTCACTCTCATGCTATCCTACTCTCCACAATGACTATTTCAAACATTCCCCACTTTCTCCAAACCTCCAACTTTTTCACACTGCTCCTTTTCAACAGACATGCAGAGCTCCAACTTTTCAGAGAAAATCCAATTAGTTGAATGGGAGCAATTCCTACTTCTATCCTTTTTCACCAAATCTATCCATACCATACTTCCCTTCTGTTTTCTCTCGAAGGCTAGTCCCTCTATAATGCTCTGGGTCTGATCCTCTCTTGCTTTCAACTAGTACAGAAACTTACTAGTTTTCCCTTCTCTGTACTATGATTCAACAATTCCCTGTAAACTGTATCCTACCTTTTAATATTCAAACATGCTCAAGCCCCTCCCATGTATAAATAAGATGAACTCTCCTTCAATGACCCCATATCGTCTTCCCATCGTAACTACATTTCTTGAAGGTTTTATTTGTATTCCCTATTGCTTTCCTCCATGTCTATTTAATCTTCAATCCATTCCAGTCAGAATTCAGCCACCATCACTCTATGAAAATTGAAACTGCTCTAGTCATCAATGACCTCCATGCTGTCACATCCAGTGGACATTGGTCAGTCCTCTTCCTTGTCCTCACAAAACTTCATGACATGGTTGATTGTTCCTTCCTGAAAACATTCTACTTTCTTGGCTGTTCATCTGACACTGGGATGCTCCTTCTAGGAACACGTTTTTGAAAGTAGTGTCCCTTTACCTCTAGATCTCCTTCAGCAAGTAACTCATTACTGAGCCTCTCCCATATATGGGTTGGATTTCTTGTTTACATGCATGGATACAGTTGTATTCTTTTCCTTCCGAGAACTGATTTTAATTTGTGATTAATCTTTTATTAACCGAAGTAACCAAAATGTGTCCTTTCTTCTAGGCTGTAAATTCTACAAGAGCAGTTCATCAACTGCTACTCGATGCCTGCTCAAGCCAAATGCCTAGCACATGTTTGACAAAATTGAAATTTGTTGAATTAATAATGGTTGAATTCGTACTTCATACCTTTCAATGAGCTGGACACTTAACCATTAGGCCAGACACAAATAGCAAGCACCTAGAAGATAAATATGATAAGATATTGACCTTTATCCTTGTACCTATGGTCATCTTCCAACCTTGTAGGTATTCTAAAAAATGACTGACTAAATGAATGAAAAGAATCCACTAACAGTGAGAGACCAACTAATCATGTAAACTCCTAGGCAAACTCCCAATTTTTAAAAAATCCATAGGCCTATTTATAGTTCCTGAATAGGTAATAAAACATTCAAGGTCATAGCAACAATTCTTCCTTCTTTTAAGAAATGAAATTTGGTTCAGAGTCAATTATATTACCCATCATAACCTCAAAATTTCTCCAATAAAAAAACAACAATAATGAAAATAATATACACAGAAAGTTCATCATAATACAAATTATTTTCTCATAAATACATAGAAGGGGGGGAGGGAGGAGACTCTCATTCTGTTACCCAGAGTTCAGATTTATCTAAATTGTCCTAATGAGTATATCATGTACATTATAAAATGTTCAACCAGAATGGAATTTTCTGCTAGCTGGCTCAAATTTTGCTTCATTCCCCTCTTGGTCTTTCACTGGATATGCCCTCTTGTCAGCCTTTCTTTGCCTCAATAGACAAGGAAAACACAGAGCAAATCTGTTCAGTCAAGCAAAATGTTCATTTTTGACAAGTTGAATGTCACACACTTTGTTCAAAGAAAATATACAAACCTGAATGATACAGTTAAGTCTCCTCGAGTAAAGCCATTTCAATAATAAACCAGTCCACAGAGACATGTGGCCTCAACTATTACAAACCGTTAAATTATGTGCATAATTTAAAAATGATAGGAAACATAAAGTAGTATGTTTATCTCTCACAGAAATGACTCAAAGCCATATTTCAAGAAAGATAATGCTGGAAACCAGCAGATTTACTTACTCCTTGCCCCAGTGTAATGTCTGTTCTAATTCTTTTAGATGAACCTACAGATTTTTCTTTAGCTACTGTATTTCTAGATTCTTAAATTATAAGCATAAAGGTTAGCTGATACTAGGTAAACATAGTTGTATGAATACATTAACATCCTGATCAAAATATTTTAAATTGCCTCTGCTTCCTTATAAGGGGAAAACACAGTGTCTCGGTAGGGTTGTAACTTATCAGCAGGCTTATCTTTCCATCCTATAACACTGAGTTCCGGAGGAGAGTTTGTGCTCCCAGTGATTCCCTGGCATTTGTCTGACTGCATTCACGATAGTGTGTTCGTCATGCACATACTTAATCTCTTGATGTTGGCTTGCAGGAGTCTCAAATATAAAATGTGACAGCATTTGTTTTTCTTACCACAGAAAAAATGACATCACAAACTGTTAAGAGGTTAAACCATATATTATGGCTTCATTTCAGAGTCACTGTTTGCGTCATAGACTGCCCAACAGGGACAAAATCTAACACACTTAACATTCCTGAATCTAATAACATATCTAAGCTCTTCTGGGTGAGGCCCATTGGGTGTGGTTTTATCACAGAGAAAATCTTATATAATAATCTTTTTAAAAAATTGTCATTCTTTCTCCATGTGTTGAAGGATTTGTCCAAATAATACAGCAAAGGACAACAGAGATTATGAAGGAATCAAAAAATTACATTTCAAAACAGACAGGAATTCTGTTTCTTTGCTCTGGAGACCTCAGAAACTGTTTACCTGAATGGGTGACAAGTGTTCCATACTTCAATTAGTCTGTCAACAAAAATATTCAGTTTCCATTTTATGTTAGCCAGTATGAAAATATGTAAAAGAAGTAAAGTATATGATCCCTGTTTTTTTCAAAGCATACACAATTAAGTTTCACAAAATACATTTATGAAAGAAATGTCTATCTCCAAAATGTTTGTTCTCTATTATAATATATGCCCTTTGAGAGCAGAGTATTCTGTTCCAGTCATTTTTCCATTCTGTTCCAGTCATTTTTCCTTAGTACTTACCACACAGTGGGCACTCAATAAATGTTTGATGAACTGCATTGAATATTTATTTATTCATTTATTTAGTTTTGAGACAGTCTCGCTCTGTCACCAGGCTGGAGTGCAGTGACACAAACCATCTCAGCTCATTGCAACCTCTGCCTCCCGGGTTCAAGCAATTCTCCCGCCTCAGCCTCCCAAGTAACTGGGACTACAGGCATGCACCACCACACCCAGCTAATTTTTGTATTTTTAGTAGAGAGAGGATTTCACCGTGTTGGCCAGGATTGTCTCAATCTCTTGACCTCATGATCCGCCCGCCTCGACCTCCCAAAGTGCTGGGATTACAGGCATGAGCCACTGCGCCCATCCTGAATATTTATTCTAATGCAAATCACATTGATGGGTACTGTGAAGAATAAACACTGATTCTATAGTTATGCCCAGCTTCCTGAAGCCAAAGTCAGAATATCTCAATGATCAGAACCCTTCTATAAAGTGCTGATATTTAGTTTCTAAGGCAAAATCAAAAATATGATAGAGGAAGCAGTTGTGGTTTAGTAGTTAGGTGTTAGCCAGCTAATTCAACATATTTTATAGGGGTTTTCATATATATATAAGCATGCCCTTCAAAAATCAAAATATTCTGTGTGTTTTCGTATGTTTTGCTTTGTTACAACATCATCCAGTACAATAGCAGTTCATGTTCTTTCTGCTCTCAGGCATACCTAGAAAACTGGTGGATCAAGTACAGTTGTGTACTTATTCTGAACTCACATCTGAAGTTCCTTGACTGTGTTTCACGGTCTCCAAAAATAAGTCCTGGAAGCTGGATGTCCATATTTTATAAAATCACATTAGCAAACACAGCAAGGGTAAATGACTGTCATCTGTTTTCTAAGTAACAGTACACTTTTCAGTTGTCACCTGTCCCTGGATCTGGATAGCAAGAGTTTCTGCTTATTATAACCAACTTTTATTTTTTATTTGAAATCAGTATTCAAACAAAAGGAAAGCAGGGCTGTTTTGAACTATCATTCCCAGTTTCTGTAGAAGCAGCTATATAGGTGGTAACATTTATTATACTTCTGTTTGGTTCATTCTGAAAGAAATATCAGTTTGCATATATGGACACAGTCCCCTTCAGTTTTGCTGGAAAATCAGAACTTCAACAATGAGTCTCCAGATAGCACTGGAAATTCATGCAATTAAAATAAAGACACGAGAGCCCAGGATTTTGTCTACTTGGTTTGCTTCTCGTGAACAACATAGTAAATAAGCCCTCAGAGAATTAAAATGAATTGTGATATAGAATATAACCTTTTTTTTTTTTTTGAGACAGAGTCTTGCTCTCTCTCCCAGGCTGGAGTATAGTGGTATGATCTTATCTCACTGCAACCTCCAGCTCCCGGGATCAAGCAATTCTCATACCTCAGCCTCCCGAGTAGCTAGGATTACAAGTACCCACCACCATGCCCAGCTAATTTTTGTAGTTTTAGTAGAGATGAGGTTTCACCATGTTGGCCAAGCTGGTCTCAAAGTCCTGACCTCAAGTGATCCATCTGCCTCGGCCTTCCAAAGTGCAGGGATTATAGGCATGAGTCACTGTGCCTGGCCATAGAATATAATTTGAAAGCAACTGTTACTTTCGATCCCCAAATTAATGGCTGATGACTTTTAGTTTTTCTCCTAACTGGATGCTAAGCATTACAACCAAAAAAAAAAAAGCACTGGCAAGAAAATGAAATTCAGTCAGAAAAAATCAGCAAGATTCTTGGCAACAATAAAATGACCATGTTTTAGAAGATACTGTTGATCTTTGGAGATAAGATTAAATGAACCAAACTGTGAAAAGTGCTTTGTAAATTGTAAAGCAATGTCAAAAAACATTTCATCCATTATTCAGTAGCATACTACTACACTGCAAAAGACTTTATGGCAACTTAGAAAGATATGTTTTAAAATAGACATGACATGAAAATCAGAAAGACTTAATTGTTGCTGAGAACACTCACATTCTCAGGGAATAGAGGTCAGTGTGAGATTATTGGGATATTTCAGGTTCTTCTTTCCTTTTAGATATCATTTGAATATTGTTTCTTGGAGCACAAATTAACTTCATAATCGAATAAAGCAATAAATATATTTTCATTTAGAAAAAAATGGATGAGAAAGTAAAACAAGAATATGGCCTTAAAATGGCCATATTGAAGCCAGAGATGAACTTAGTACAAATGCACATCCCATAAAAAACTACAGCTATGGATTTGGTGCTCACTACAAAACCTTGACAAAGCACCACAGCCTTGACAAAAATTAGAAGTTTCATAGTTGTTTTTTTAAATCTGGCCTCAAATACATTTTATCAAGTATGCCCTTAGGTTTGTTAGCATAGGGTTACTAGCAAAAGTGATACAGTAAAAAATTGATAAGGAAATTATAATTTGGTACTTATTACATCTCTAGGCATTTATTGTATCTAGAAAACTATAATTTCCTTTGCCAATTATTGTATCCACCTCTTATAGCAGTATTTCATGAAAATGTGTTTTTCTCTTTAAATTGCACATTTAAATTTTCAAAAAGAAGATAAGACATTAAAGGGAATAGAAGAGGAAATTCAGAATTCAAGGTGAGGCAATGTATAGCACATACATCATTACATTACAGTGTGTGATGGGTGCTATAAAAGGGACGGCCGATTTGTATATAGGGCATGCAAATTATTACCTGGATCAAGGGCTACATAATGAGAGAAGAGAAGAGCATCTTCTCAGGCTTCATCTGGGCTTTCCACTGGGTTCAGCCTCAGGGATGTGGTGTTGAGATCCCACAGCTGGCCTCAGTCAGGATCAAGAGGCATATTAGTTAGGGATGGGTAAAAGTAACTGCTGTTAATAGATAAATCCCCAAATCTCAATAGCATAATGTAATAGCTGTTTTAGGTTAATAAGTAAACTTTAGACAACAGCATGGCAGTTGGAAATATGTGAAAAGTCCTTTAAGAAAGTCAATGGAACATCAGAAAACTGAATATTTCTATAAAGAGCTATCTGGAGTTAAAAGATGGACATTGTCATACATTAGTAACAGCCTAAGGGAGATTCTTTAGGAAGCCTTATTTGACCTCCTCTCCCACACAAGACCAGGTTGGGCATCTTCCCAAGTGCCTCAACTCAATTTGCACTTCCCCTCTTAGGCTGTCACTGTTATAGTGCCCATCACATGCTGTAATGTAATGGTGTAATTTTTCATAGCCTTAACTAGGCTGTAATCCCCCATGACCGCAAGAATTACATCTTCTCACTCTTGTCTTCCCAGTACTCAGAACAGTGCCTGGCACATCATAGGTACTTATTCATAGTCATTGAAGGAAGACAGAAATGGAAGAAGGAAAGGAAAAATGGAGAGGGGGAAGAAGCACAATAACTAAAAATGATGTTAAACCTTAGAAGATAAAGATGAGCTATAATTTTTGAGAGTTGTGTAAGACAGTCAATTAATTAGAAAGTAAGTCACAGAAATCTGATAAATGCCAATTCTAAATGCCATTATGCTAGAGGAGGAAAACAGAAAAAATATAATGTAAGTTTCATTTTGGCTTTTAAGCTTATCACATTATGTGCCACTATGTGAAAATAAAATATAGGGAAGAAACATATTAGAATTAAACTGCCAATCTTCATTTATTTAATTATAATATACAAAAACTTTACTTTGAAAATAAATGTCGTTTGTGCCTGTTTCCATCCCCTTCCACAAAGATAAAAAAGAAAATTTGTGAGCAAACATACAAGGCAAACAGAGCCTCCCTGAAACCCTTGTGCCTGAGATATTGCTACTTAGAGTACATAAATGTATTTATCGAGCTACATGTGCAAATTATGGTGTTGGCTGTGCAAACAAAGCTATGTTACTTAAGTCATTGATGGAACCAAATTTGGAATCTTTTCAAAGTCTAAAACAGTCTTATCAGAGATTAACATTCATCTTAAGTGAATTCTAGACTTAAGAAAATAAAGTATGAGGCTTATAGGGATACTTTATAAAAGAGTGAAAGTTGTGAATTATTTCAGGAATTTTCTCATTTATGCAACATTTTGTCCCTTCCTAAATATTTCCACATACATTTTACTTTGAGTCAGTTTTCCTTTTGAACTTAGCCCTTAAGATCTCAAATAAAATCAATACACAAACTGAGCAGTATCTCCAAAGAAATGCTTATGGACTATAACCCATGCCATATTAACATCACATATATTCAAAACTCCAGCCTTTATGACCTCAATAAGGGAAATATTTATATATGTTTAAAATACATACACCTAGGATGAAGTTTTACTAAGCATGGAATGACATGTTTGATAGAAATATATGAGCTTGAGATACTCTGGCCAATTGTCAACTATATATTTACATTTTTGTAATGATTTTATGTAATCCACTATATCTCTCAAGTTTCATTGCAGGTAACATTTCTTGCTATTGTATTGCAGCTGTAATTAAATTAAATTCTTAGTGTTTGTCCATGGGTGGTCCTTTGACCATCGGCATCAGAATCACCTAGGATGCTTGTTAAATGTGCCCATTCTCAGCTCCTGCCTACCATCTATAAATCCAAATCATTGTGTGTTTTCTAACAACACCTAAGACTCTCCCTTCTCTGTTTTAATGTTTTAAAAATAAAACAGATAAAAAGTGAATAAAAATGGATTATGTGATCAATATAGATCATAGATTCTTCTAAACCTCCCAAAATATTTCAATCTAATATGAATGTACCCAAAAGAGAACAGATGGGTTCACTGTTTTGGATTCTGCTGAATGCAGGAAGCTTTAGGTCTTCCCTAATGTCATTTGCATTCCCCTAGGCTATCAGAAAGGAATCCGAAATGGACTTTCCAAGAAAAGGGTGTGGAATCTGAAATCTTGTTTCTTTCCAAATCAGGGTGGCTGCCCAGAGGAAATCCCTCACGTTAGGGGATTACATTCCAGTTTCTAAATGTTTGGAAAACATGAGTTGATGAGCAAGATGGAGAGTTACAGAGAAAATGAGGACGATCTGAACCATGAAGGATTCAGCTCGTTGATTTGGACCCAGTGCCTGGCTTGAAAGGCAAATGTTTTATTACTTGGCAGGATTCCCATCACATGTCACTCTTTATAGCTCACATTTTCTAGTCCTTTTAAACATCAATTTTGTAAGGCCTCACATTCCTTTCTCTCATTCATGGACTAAAGACAGACTTTACAGGTACTGGGGAGTTCCCTCCCTATATTCAGAAATGAATGAAAAATGCTAGGATCACTAAAATTTCTCTATATGAATTTGTTTCTTCCTACTGATTCTAGGTTGGAAATATTTAAAATACCTAAAAGCATCATAATACCAGTCCAGATGATAATTTTCTCCATTGTTGTTATGCCTGTAAAACAGAGATGGTAAACATTGATAGTTTCAATGGGCAGATAGATGAGTAAGTCATGTACAAGATGAAAGGCAAGTGGAACTATGGCAAAATGGAGAATCAATGTCTGATCTGAAGGAATTTTTTTAAATTGCACTGGCCAAACCAAATAGTAGTCTTTTAATACTGCTGGCATGGATTCCTGAAAAAGATTTCCAAAACTTTCTTCTAAAATACCTACAATGATTCAGAAGAAAAAAACACAAAATCCAACTATGGTGAAATTTGTACTATTAGTCAAGCTATTGCCGGAATTTGAAAAGAATTTCTACTAACTATAAGACAGATGGAAGTAGATGGAAAAAACTTCATGGTATGCCTGCCTAGAAGTTCATAAGAGAACTATTTTTTCTGTTTTCACTGTTAGTCCCTGGGGTAACCTCTAAAGCCTACTGCAATCACAAAACTGAGGAATTATCCTTGCTCCAAGTGATTGTTATTTTCTGTGCAAGGAAAAATAGAGCAGTCTGATTCCCTTTAACTACGTATCTACCATTCAAAAACTACAACTTTCAGGAAGAGCCTGAGCAGGAAGTGGGAAAGGGCATTGTGAAAAGCTCTACCACTTATAAACATTTCTTTACATGTATGTCTCTATTTACTAAAGTGTGTTTCTCAAGAGATCGGAGATGACAGTTTACATGGCTTTGAATAACAGTGGACTAACACAGCACCTGGTATACACAGGGAGTCAATGAATATTAGTTCAACAAATTAACAAATGAATGAATGTGAAGGGTAGTGAAAAAAAATGAGTGGAGAGCCCTGACAGCCAAGTTTGTTAGTTCAGAGTTGGCATTTTGCAAGAGAGTATCAACAAAAGGCTTTGAGCTCAAAAATGATTTAAAAGAAACTATTGGAGGAGCCACTAGTGCTCTATGTACTAAGGCAAGTAGAATTGGTCAATAGGTGAGAATGGCGGCTCAAATAACCAAAGTATATACAGTGGCAGTTTAACAAGTCAAACTGCTTGCTAAGTTGCCTGACTATGCAAATTTTAATTCAAAAATGAACATTTTACATAATTAAGAAGCAAATTCCACAAGGAGGCTTTCCAGGTCCCTTGTAAAAAATAGGAAAAATAACATTTGACTGTTCTGTTCTACTTGGATAAATACATTTTACTTTAAATAAGTTCAATGGATTGCACCATTGTGGACTTAGCAATATTAAGGGAGGCAATAAACCTGGAATCTTTAGCCATTTTCCCACCTGAACTGTTTTTGTGTCATTTTAAGAATCTTCAGCTCTCTTGTTGTGTCAGTGCCTTTATGAGTCAAATGGAGATATAGATTTGACCCTCTCATGGGAGTATGAAGATTACTGATAAAATAAGAGTGAAATACAGAAGTTCTCAGGCATTTGAATTCATTGAATCCCTTTGAACACTGTAGATCACTATTGTTGTCCCTCTTCATATCTGAGCATATTTAATGTGATTATTAACCTGCAGGGTAACCTGTGACCCAAAGAAGAAGTACAGAGCATATTTTATTACAAATAGCAGGATACAATGAAGACTATATGGAGTACAAAGGAGTGGGGAGGTGCTAGGAGAGAATGGCTCATATTTTCCTTTTGGTCCGTTTGTGGACATTTCATCACAGCCTGTTGGTTCCTGGAATACTTTATCACTTCCAGCTTTTCAAGAACAACTGCTACTGTGTGGTGTGAGTACAATTTAGAAAGTTCTTAGACACCTCTAGTTCTTTAACCACTTTGTTAACTAAAGCTTTGATGATTTGAACTGAGTCTGTTTCTAGTCAATATGAAATTTTTAAAATAATCTTTAAAAGAACACCATTTCTATATCAAAATAAAATCTCAGATTTTTGTAAAGGTATAGTTGTAGCACTGACATTCACTAAAAATAAATAATTCTTTTATAATGTCTAATCAGCTAGAATTAAAACCACCTTTAGGAGGAACAAAACAAACAAACATGATTTCTATCTATGTGTCCGACAGAAGAAGCCAGAAATTCAGTCTGAGTGGAGACATGCAATATAACAGTCATACAGCAATGACATTCTAAAAGGAAGAAAAGTCATAATTATTAAGTAATTCCAGCAGGATTAGCATTAACAGTAATTTGGGCAGGAGTTTTTAATACCCAAATAGTTGGCTCTCTGAAGTTATCAAAGGAGAGAGAGCTTTGTATTACAGGCAGATTTACAGTCATCTCCTGGGCATTAAGACCAAAACTCCTGCTAAAATATTTATGTGTTATTTTATCAGATCAGATCTTTAAATTGACAGCATAATTCCATACTTGACTGGAGTTCAAAAAAGGTTCTTTTTAGTAAACAGTAAATATTTTCATATCTAAAAGCTTAAAGAAATTATTACATTGTATTTCTTTTCTTTTGAGGGAGTTGAACTTGATTTGCTTGATTAAACCACTCTAAATTAGAATAAACATTTCTTTCACAAATTAAGTGATATTTACATTATTTTAAAAGTCTCCAGTTGGCAAGGAGGTGACCTGTTAAGGAAAACGAAATAAGTGCATTATGTGAACTGATATGATGGTCTTGAAAGAGTGGAAATCTAAGAGATCAGATGAAAAAGAGCACACCACATTGCACTGCCTTTCTTCATAATCAATATGCCATATTCTACAGTTCAGAGAAGTTAACTCATTATTGGCCTGGTAGAGTAAGTGTTCTTATTTTTTATTTTTATTTTTTGAGACAGGGTCTCACTCTCATTGCCCAGGCTGAAGTGCAGTGGAACAGTCACAGCTCACTGCAGCCTTGACTTTCCAGGCTCAAGTGATCCTCCCACTTCAGCCTGCCTAGCGAGTAGTGGGGACTACAGGTCCATACCACCACATCCTGCTAATTTTTTATATTTTTGGTAGAGACAAGGTTTACCATATTGTCCAGGCTGGTCACAAACTCCTGGGGTCAAGCATGCCACCTGCGTCAGCCTCCCAAAGTGTCAGGATTAGAGGCATGAGCCACTGTACTCAGCACGAGTCAGTGTTTCTAAAGATAATCTTTATTGTGGGAAAAAGGAAAGGAGATGAATATGCCTCTACTCATTGTAAACCTGGAAGTTTGGCCTTAAAAAATGATACATCTTGCATCACTTAAGTTCTTTTTATACCAGGAAAACTTTGTGATATACCAGACTTCATTGTAATGGCATCTATTTTTTGTGCTGAAATTTTGAACTTGTGATCTATCTAGATATCTAAACCATGAGATGAGCTCTAAAGAACTCCATTTTCCATGACACATATATTTTGGATATTGTCTAGCTCTCTTTGCTATTGATTAGTAAGGCTGTTAGTATTTGACCAAGTACCTGGTCTCATCAGAGCCTCATTTTCATGTCTATCTTGATCATGGCTAGAATTTACATTTCAGCATTTGGATTACTGAAATTGCCTCTTCCTTGCCAACAAAACCCAAAACAAAACAAAACAAAAAATCCAGAAGACATCACCAGAACAACATTGTGTCTTGGAGTTCAACTCACAGAACTGTACACCAGCAAAAATTACATCAGCAATACCATTAATAATCTTTCAATAGCATTAAACTTGTCTAAAACACCATGTAATTTTGATAGCACAAACACTTCTCAATTCAATAATGTATGATTTCTCAATTCCTGCTTTTAACAAGTGTCATGATCAGGACATTTTGGAAAAGACAGAGGTTACAATTCTGCTTTTAATGTAAACATGTCAAATATTTCTCTAAGCTCTTCATTCAATAAGATATTTAAGTGCCTACTTATATATGCCAGACACTGTTCTAAGGCATGAGGATTGAGTAATGATCAAGTCAGAGTCCCTGCCTTGATGGAACTTACATTCTAACAGTGGAGACAGGCAACAAACAAGTGAACAAATAAATAGAGAGAGAACACAACACAGAAAGCAATGCCAGGAGTACCAAGTACAATGGAGACCAATAGGCAGCGGTGGGGGGAGGAAGAGGTTGGTTATTTTACAAAGGGCAATCAGGGAAGGCTGCTAGAGGAGGTTACATTTGGGAAAGAAACCTTATGATGTGAGGGAAGGAATCATGGAAGATACAAGGCAGAAGTTTCCAGACAAAGGAAAAAACAAGCCCAAAAGTCCTGAAATGAAACCTTACTTGGCATCAAAATGGAAAAGCTGAAAAGCCTATGTAGCTGAAAAATAATGAGAGAAGAGGACAGTGGTGGGAAATGAGGTCAGAGAGTAGCAGCCAGGTGCTATGATTTGAATTTTGTCCCCTCCACAAGTCATGCTGAAATTTTAATTGCCATTCATTCCCCAGCATAAAGAGATGGGATCATTAAGAGGTTATTGAGCCATTCGGACTCTGACTGTCCTCATGAATAGATTAATGCTGTTATCTAAGTAGTTGCTTCTTATAAAAGGTAAGTTCAACTCTTTCATGCGCTCCCTCTCTCCCTCTCTCTACTTTTCTACTCTTGTGAAATGTGAGGAACAGTGTTCCTTCCCTCCGGAGGATGTAGCATTCAAGGCACCATTTTGGAAGTGGAGACAAGGTCCTCACCAGAGACCAAACCTGCTGGTACCTTGATCTTGGCCTTTCCAGCTTTCCAGAACAATGAGAAATAAATTTCTATTGCTTAAAAATTACCCAGTCCGTGATATTTTTTATAGTAGCACAAAATGAACTAAGACACAAGGACCACATCCTGTGAGGCCTTGATGCTGTGGTAAGTGATATCGTTTGGATCTGTGTTCCTGCACATCTCATGTCAAACTGTAATCCCCAATGTTGAAGGTGGAGCTTAGTAGGAGGTGATTGGATCATGGGAATGGATTTTCCCCTTGGTACTGTGTCACAGTAGTGAGTCCTCATGAGATCTGGTTAAAAGTGTGTGGCACCTCCCTCTCTCTCTTGCTCCTACTCCGGTCATGTAAGACATGCCTCCTTCCCTTTCACCTTCCACCATGATTATTAAGTTTCCTGAGGCCTTCCCAGAAGCTGAGCAGATGCTGGCATCATGCTTCCTGTAAAGCCTGCAGAACTGTGAGCCAACTAAACCTTTTTTTTAATTAATTACCCAGTCTTAGGCATTTCTTTATAGAAATGTAAGAATGGACTAGTATGGTGAGGAGTCTGGATTTTATTGTGAGTGCCATGAGAGACCTTTGGTGGATCCCACACAGAGGAGCATGGCCTGATTTACATGAAAACATCTGTGGTGACTGCAGGTAGGAGAGTCAACTGTATGGAATGGAGCAAGCAGTTAGAAGGCATTGTAGGAGTCCAAGCAAGAGATGGAGGTGGTTTTAACCCTGCTGCAGCAGTGGTCAGATGCAGGATACATTTTGATGACAGATCCTGTAGGATTTGCTGATAAATTGTATGTGGGGCCTGGGGGGAAAAAGGCATCAAGAATCATTCCAGTTTTTAGCTCCAAGTGAGTTACTGTGAAGAAGAAAGAAATACGCAGGATAGTGAAGATAAATTAATAATTTTTTAAGGATGTGTAAAGTGCGAGATTTCTATTTTAGACATTGATGTAGAGAAGTACACTTGGCAGTTGGTACGTGTGTTTTCTATTGCTGTGTAACAAATTACCACAAACATCAGTTTAAAACAACACTGATTTATCTCAGTGATTTTGTAAGTGAGACTTCCAGGGACGGGATAGCTGGGTCATTTGCTGAGGGTCTCACCAGGCTAACAGAAAGAGATGAGCCAAAGCTGTGATTTTCATCTGTGGCTTGGGATCCTCTTCCAAACTCACTGGTTGCTGGCAGAATTCACTTCCTTGCAGCTGTCTGACTGAGGTCCCTGCTTTCCTGCTGGCTGTAATACAGGGATTGCTCTCAGCTCCTAGAGGCCACTCAATGTTCCTTGCCATGTGGCTCCCATGGGCAGTTTACACTATAGCTGTTTGCTTTCCTCCAGGCCAGGAGGAGCACATTTCTCTAATCCTTCACGTTGTTTCAAAGGTGTGCCTGATTAATTCGGGCCCACCCAAAATAAGCTCCTTTTCATTATCTCCAAGGCAAATGATTAGTAGCCAAATAACAGAAATGATATCACACCACACTCAGAGTCCACCCATAATCAAGAGTGAGGGATTATACAGGGAATGTAAACCAGGGGACAGCAATTTAGGAGCCCATATTAGAATCTTGCCTCCCACAGTTGGTTATATGATGATTTTTTGAGACTATGAAACTGGAATTCAGTGGCAATTCAGGACTATAAAGCCATAGGATTAGAGAAATTACCTACAGAGAGATCGTATATAACAAAAAATAAATATTATTATAAAATAATTATGTCTGATACTTGCTAAGTGCATTTTATGTGCCAGGCGCTCTTCTTTGTGTGTGTGTGTGTGTGTGAGAGGGTCTCACTCTCTTGCCCAGACTGGAGTGCAATGGCACAATCATAGTTCACTGGAGCCTCAAACTCCTAGGCTCAAGGGATCTCCCATCTCAGCCTCCACAGTAGCTAAGACTACAGGTGCATGCCACCATGCCCAGCTAATTTTCTATTTTTTATTTTTTGTAGAGACGAGGTCCCCTTGTGTTGCCTAGGCTTATTGGAATCTACAAGCCTCATTTCACAGATAAGGATACTGAGGCACAGAGAGGCTAATTAACTTGCCCAACCTTATACAACTGTTTAAATAGTGGAGCTGGCCAGGCACGGTAGCTCACACCTATAATCCCAGCACTTTGGGAGGCCAAGGCAGTTGGATCACAAGGTCAGGAGTTCAAGACCAGCCTGGCCAAGATGGTGAAACCCCATCTCTACTAAAAATACAAAAATTAGTCGGTCATGGTGGTGGGCACCTATAATCCCAGCTACTTAGGAGGCTGAGGCAGAGAATTGCTTTAACCCGGGAGGCAGAGGTTGCAATGAGCTGAGATCGTGCCACTGTACTCCAGCCTGGGCAACAGACTGAGACTATGTCTCAAAAAAAAAAAAAAGAAAAGAAAAAGAAAAGAAAAGAAAGAAAACAGTGTATCCAGGATTTTGACCCAGGTAATCTGGTTAAAAATCAATCTAAATTCTATTGAAGAAGCGATAGGGGAACAGAACTGACACCTGAATTCCCAAGTTTTTTACATCAGCGAGAAGAAGAGGTACCAAAGAAGACAGAGAAGAAGCAGCCCCTGAGGTAAAAGATTAAATCAAGAGCAAGCATGGGATCTCCCAAGAGCCAAATATAATAAGCTTCATGTAAAGAAATGAATGGTTATCTGGGTCAAGTACTAATATTTGTAAAAAAAAATCTCCCATGTTTTCACTCATAAAGATATACCAAAATGATTCCATCGCCAATGCATTCACTTGGTAAATATGTATTGGTCTACAATGTGCCTGGGGTGGGTAAAGCAGCGACCAAGATAGGCAGGTCCTATCATCAAGGAGTTTACACTGTAAAAAGGGAAGGGGAACTGGTAATAAACATGTAAAGAAATGCTTAAATAAGCTCATTTTATAGAGGCTAAGAAGAAAGTTGAGTTCAGAGTTAGAGATGATTAGGACTGATTCCATCTTTGCTTCACATTGTATATCAGTCTACTAGGGCTACCATTTTAAAATGCCACAGACTGGGAAATTTATAAAGAACAAAAATTTATTACTCACAGTTCTGGAGGCCAGGAAGTACAAGATCAAGGCACCAGCAGATTCAGTGTCTGGTAAGGGCCTGTTCCCCACAGATGGTGCCTTCTGTGTGTCCTCTCATTGCAAAAGGAGCCAAGAAGCTCCTCAGGCCTCCTTGATAAGGCACTGTTCCTGTTCTTCAGGGTAGCCCTAGCTCTCATGACCCAATCACCCCCTAAAGGCCCCACCTCTTAATACCATTGCATTGTGATTAGGTTTTAACATATGAATTCACAGGAGACACAAACATTCAGACCATAGCAGGCCTCTTTTTCTGGCTTGTTGAAGGCTGCCCTCTTACTGTGTCCTCACATAGCTTCTTCTCTGTTTCTACATGGAGAGAGACAGACAGATAGACACACAGAAAGAGAGAAAGAGAGTGAGCGAGAGAGCACTGAGAGGATGGTATCTTTTCCATTTCTTATAAGGACACCAGCCTATCCAAACTAGGGCCCCACGCTTATGCTCTCATTTAACTGTAATTATCTCCCTAATTGTCCTACCTCCAGATGCAATCACCTAGGGGGTTATAGCTTCAACATATACATTTTAAGGAGACACAGTTCAGCCCATGACATTCTTTTACCTATAAAAGAACTTTCTTACAAAGAGAAAGAAGAAAAAGAAAATAAGTGATCCCTTGTATAGGAATACTAGAGAAAAATGGCGAAGACACAGAGTCCTATTTCTCCTATTACAAAAAAAATATGGATGGTTAAAATAACTCAACTGTTAAATATCTAAAAACCTTACTAATTGATGTTCATTGAAGAATTTGTGAAATGTTTAAAGTAGTGAATCTGAATGATCAAATTACTGATTTTTATTTACAATTCAATGTGTCTACATTTATTTATACATACCAAGAAGTTAAACATATTTATTTATCATTTCATAGTAGGCAATTTCTAGATCTGGAAATCACAGAGCTTCCACATTCATAGGTACTCCCATGTCACTAACTCTCCCTCATGGGCTTCAGGTGTAATGCCCAGCCATAGCAGGTAAGCTAGAGAGCTGACGATGAGCAACCTAAAAGCTGGTCAGGCACATGGGAGGAGGACTGGTGCAAAAGGCTGAGCTGGACCGACCCAGTTCCCTCTTGCAGGAATTTGAAATGAGCCAGGGGAATGGAAGGTGAAAGAAAGCAGAGGGACTGTGATGTAGAATCAAGGGTGACAGAGGTTATATCAGACTGTTAAAGGTGATTAGTAACTGTAAGTACGCAAATCAATGAGTTGGAGAAATTGCATAGAAGAGAGGTTAAGTATGCAAAGTCAGAATTAAATGAAACAGTTTAGTGAGAAACAGACACACAAGTTACAGAAAGAGTAGTCAATTCCCCAGAAGTCTCGATGTCACACAAGCATAGGGCCCCATAACTCAGAGACAAGTATGGAGGCCAGGAATAATAGGAGAAGAAAACAGACCACTTGGTTGCCTAATCACTCTCTGTACACACCTCACTGATGAAAGTTAGGCATCCAAACTGATCAGAAAGGGAAGATGCAATATCTCCTACCATGCTTGCCCCCTTTATGTCTCTGGATGCATAAAATAAAAAGGTTAGGTAACACATATAAAACCCCCAAATCCGTGTCAGTAATTTCTTGCTATAGCATAAAAAAATAAATCCATATAAAGTTAGAAAGGTAGGGAGACATCAGTCCTTCTACTCCTCGTCTATCCACAACTGGAACCCTAGTTCCAGCTTTTGAGGGTGTTCCACATTGCCACTCCCTACACATGGAAAGAGTTTCTCCTCTGAAACCTTTCCACAGCCCTCTGTCTTTTTTATCTCTTACCTATATGGAAGCTATAAGCTCTGTTCATCCTCTGTGCTCCAGTTCCTTTAGGAGTGCTTTTATTCCTGAGAATGGAAAGAAGAGGAAGGCCATTAAGGTACTGTAGTCTCAGGATGAGTTATCTGAAGAAAATTAGGACATTCAGCCATGGGGAGCTGCTCTCCTTCCTACGTATTTGTAATCGCATCTTACTGTAGCAAAAACCTCCCTTCTTTCTCAAATGTGAACTAAGTAATAAAAAGCCTTCTCGGGTAGATTCTGATAGCTTTCTGATTCATTTCAGGAAACTATTTTTTTAAATTAAGGTTAATGATGAACATCTTTGTTCTGTGCAATTCAGAAAGCCCAACTAAACTAAAATGCAAAACAATTTTTTAATAAGTATATAAAAATATTATAAATAACATTTGAGAACAAATGGTTACAGTTAACAGATTGGCTGAAGAATTTCCTATGTGTACTTACATTCTGCTGTGATTCTGTTTATTAATAATTTCCTTGGTAAAGTCTTTCTTTATAACTAACATAAAAAGTCCATATTCAAATTATTATTAGTTTTGAGTATAGTGAAATCTGAATTATTGAGGTTTTATTATGTTCTCAAACATCTTTCAACTTCTGCTAATACATTCAATATATATTTAAAGTATATTTTATTAATTAGTCACATGCAGAAGAATGAATTAGATTACAAAAAAAAAAATGGTTCTCCAGCCAAACTAAGTTTTACAAGCGAGGGAAAAATAAAATTTTTTGCGAACAAGCAAGAACTCAGAGATTTCATCACCACCAGGCCTGTTTTACAACAACTTCTGAAAGAAGTACTATACACAGAAAGGAACAATCACCATCAGTTATCTTAAAAACTTACCAAAAAGTAAAGAATATTACAACAATGAAGAATTTACATCAACTAACGGGCAAACAGCTAGTTCACCCTAAATAACAGTATTAAACTCACATACGTCAATATTAAGCTTAAACTTAAATAGATTAAATGCCCCAATCAAAACATACAGTTAGACAACTGAAAAAAAAGTTAAAACCCATTGGTATGCTGTATTCAGACCTTTCTTATAGGCAAGGACACACAAAGACTTAAAGAGATGGAGGAAGATCTACCAACTTAATGGAGAGCAAAAAAAAACAAAAAACAAAAAAACAAACAAAAAAACACGATTTGAACACAGACCTGGAACAAGCAAATTTAATAAATATTTACAGAACTTACCACCCCATATCCACAAAATATATTTTTTTCAATATTATATAATACCTATTCTAAAAGTGATCACATAATAGGAAATAAACCACTTTTTAGTAATTGCATAAGCATTTTACAGATGTAAATGAAATCCTGAGCAATAGAGCAAGATTCTTGTTCTCTCTCCCCTTTCTCTTTCTCTTTTATTCTTCTTCTTTCTTTCTCAAAAAAAAAAATGGTTCTTACCTCACACTAAATATAAGAATTAAAATGGGTTAAAGACACACATGTAAGAGTTAAAACTATACAACTCTTAGAAGAAAACGTAGGTGTAAATATTTGTAACCTTGGATTAGACAGTTGTTTCTTAGATATGACAACTACAGCATAAGCAACCAAAGGAAAAACTAAATAAATTAAACTTTATCAAAATTTAAAACCTGTGCTTCAAAGGACACCATCAGGAAAGTAAAAATGAAGCCCATATATTAGGAAAAATATTTTAAAAACATGCATCTGATATAAACTTATATCCAGAATATATTTGTTTAAAACTTATAATTAAACAATAAAAAAACAAATAACCCAATTTTAAAATGGGCAAAGCATTTGAATAGACATTTATTCCTCCAAAGAAGATTAACGAATGGCCAATGAGTACATGAAAAGATACCCTACATCATCGGTCATCAGGAAAATGCAAATCAAAAACCACAATGAGATACCATTCACACACGCTGGGATGGTTAAAATCAGAAAGACAGATGATAACAAATGTCGGTGAGGATGTGGAAAAATGCGACTCTCCTACATTGCTTGTGGGATTACAAAATGGTACAGCTACTTTGGAAAGCACTTTGGCAGTTCCTCAAAAAGTTAAAGATACCGTTATCATTTGACCCAATAATTTCACTCTTAGGTGTATATCAAAGGGAATTCAAAATATACGTCCATGCAAAAAAACTGATGAACGTTTATAATCTCATTATTCATAACAGTCAATAAGTAGAAACACTCAAAACATCCATGAACTGATGAACAGACAATGTGGTATATCCAACCAATAGATATAAAAAGGTGTAAAAAGGAATAAAGTATTGATTCATGGTATAATATGAATGAATCTTGAAATCATTATGCCAAGTGAAAGGAATCAGACACAAAAGACCACATATTATGTGATTCTAATAGTATAAAATATCTAGAATAGACAAATCCATAGAGACAAAATAGATTAGGGTTGCTAGGTCCTGAGAAGCGGGAGGATATGGAGAATGAATGAATGCTAATGGTCACAGTTAGATTTTTTTTTTTTTGAGATGATGAAAATGATCTAAAATCAGAAAGTAATGACAATTTCACAACATTGTTAATATGCTAAAAACCACTGTAGACTCTGAACAAGTGAATTTTAGGATATGTAAATTATATTTCAATAAAGCTGTTGGGTTTTTTAAATAACATACTTTAACATAGTAATGGGTTGGCATAGTTACCCAGCCATATTTTAACCTTATACTTTACCTTTTATTATGTATTTAGCTGTTCAGCAAACATTAATTAAGAACCTGTTATTTATAAGCAATCTGCCAGGTACTGTGAATAGAGAGTTGAACATGATCCAGTGTCCCTAAAACTAATGGGACTAACAGAAATGGTAACATATACATAATAATATATGATATGTGCCATAAGTCAGAATAATGATATGTACACGGTTCTGGCTAAGAATTGGAACTGTAACAAAAAGGTGTCTTGCAATTAATTTTTTTATCTTCTCTGCCTAACTCTTTGGAGAATCAGGCAGTCAAATGTCAGGATATTGCCAAAAAGAGAGAGAGACAGAGAGAGAGAGAAACAAGAAGCCCAGTTTGCCTAGACCTAAATAATCAAGAGTTGGTAGTTATAAAAATGGTATAAAAATAGCTGTTTTTAGGCCAAATAAGCATGTTGGTTACTTCTACCTTAGAGAACACTGCAGCTTTTCAAGTAATCTTAGCCAATTAGCTTCTTTTTGTCTTGATTTGAATTCAGATTTTGTCATCAAAACCATATTCCATGATTTCCTTGCCTTCATTATATCTGAATAGCTGACAAAATAGGTGTAATATTTCCACCAAAGTAACTCAAACATGTGTCTGTTGGGTTTACTGAAGGCAATAATAGACATTTATCAAAAATCCCTAAAATCTCACCTGTTTATCATCATGCATCTAGAAATCCCAGTCACACCCTCAGATCAGACAAATGTACCAAACTCAGTAACTGGTATTCCCAAAAGGCTGCCTAAGTTTAAGTTGAGTTTGAAAGAAATCAAAGAACAGACAATCACCTCTTTAAAAAGCATATCCCGTAACTATGGAGCAGGCTATAGCAGTATACCTTGGTTGTGCATGTTTTCAGAGGAACACTGACAATTAACAACAACAAAAAAAAAATCTGCCAGTAAAAATTACTCTCAAGTGGTTGGCAACTTAACTATAGTCATTTCCCCATTTATTTAACCTAAAAACATTTCCAAAGATTTAAACTATTTCCTGTGCTTCATGGTATGGCTTCGCACACCCGAGCGACTTTACATCATCGAAGGAGAATGCACGATGGGGAATGGTCAGACTCTAACGAAGAACAGTTTTATTTCAGCACAGTTATATGGATGACTATTTTTTTCCCCTTGCTCTCTTTATTTCACATGCTGAAAGATCAGCCCTTAGATGGCCATGTTCCAGTTCCAGGCAGATACATTTTCAACGGAGCAGCAGGGCATCTAGGTAAGGCAAATGCCTTCTGCAACATCCCTGTGGTTTATGTTTGGCTATATCATTACAGGACCATCTTCTTCCCTGAAGGCTGATTGCATTCCAACAGCAAAAGCTGCATACATTTGATTCAAAAACAAACACTGGAACATTTCTGGATAAAAGCTGTTAAGAATGTGTACAATTGCCTTGTCATTTATAAAGTTTATACTTATCTTTTATGACCCACTGGCCTTGGCATGAATAATCTTATTAGAACTACATTGCTGAATCTTATCTTTTCTAAGGTAACTTTTTGATTTCATATTTTCCTTCCTCAATTTTGATGAAAAGGAAAAGAGAGCTGCTCCAGCAAGCAATCCCTGGCACCACCCAGAATAAAGGATCCTCTTAAGAAAGAAAATGGGATTGTCACCTGTTTCCGGAAACCACATTCAAAGGCAAACTGCTCAGCCCAAAGGGATTGCCTGCAGTATAGTCTCCAACACAAAAAACACCTTAAAATCATTTCATGCACGAGATATTAGAAATACAAAAGGAAAGAAGCCTTCCCAACCTCACTTGCCAGAGCACCTGTAAACCAGGCGCCTTGTGCCAAGTCATTGTATGTAGCACATGTGGTCTTACAATAACGTTACATTCATTACCATTTTCTGTCTGTCCTCATGGAAAAACAAAAAGAATATTTCCACCAAGACTTTATTTTACAACATTACCCTTCATTACAGAGTTATGTGGCACCATCTGTGTTGCAGGGATATGCTGGGAATATTTTTTTTAAGTTGTTGTAACATGTTTTGTGTATATAAATAGCTCATGATTAGAATGGAAAATAATTTGAGTAAAAGTTTTAAAATTATATTCAAGTACTATCTTTGACTTTTTGGTGAAGTTGCAGTTTCCACAGACTACTAGATTATAAATTTTTAAAGTCCAGAGTTTTATCTTATAAACTGCTTCCTTAATAAATATATGATACCGTATTCAGATATCTATAGGTAATTAATAATACAACTCCATTCAGTTGCATATTATAGCCACATTGAGTCGTCTTCTCAGGCTTTCATTTATACTTAGAAACAAAGTTCTCCAACCTTGTAAATTCTGTCCTTATTAAACATCCCTCCCATTGCCACCTTAGATTTATTAACTTCATAAATTTGAAGCTTAAGTTTTTAGTCTACCCAAGTGTGGAGGACATAGACAGATACAATACTGCCTAGATTCATTATTTTGTATTCATTCTTATTATGTTCATTTTTTTCTTCCAATTTTTTAGAAAGTTTAAAATGTTTGAAATATTTGTTGGGTCAGGGCTAAATGTATTATGTGCCCTAGAACTATGAGGTTAATTCTCTCTTGTTTCTGAGTAGATGCCTAGAAGAAATCACAGATTTCCTAGAGTGATTACTCAATTTGGTCTTAAGATAGTAAAAAGATTAGTGACTCTTCCCACTATAAACCCAGACAAAATGATGGTTTTAGAATCCAAAAAACAGTACTTCCCAAGACATGCTAAGCTAAAGCAAGTTTGTTTCAAGGAAGACATAAAAATACTTGGGAAAAAAGTCAACTGAATTCTTAATTTTTCATTACAAACTTGAAAAGAATGTCCTTTTAGTTTATAATTTCATTCAACTGTAAACACCAGCTGGAGCCTTATGACCAATTGTAGAAATAGGGTCTATCACCTCTACCTGTACTTCTGTTTGCTGTTAAATTATACAAAGACTCACTATATACTTAAATTTCTACTTTCTAAAACTCTTTTTATCCACTATTTTATACACAGCAGTTAAAATGATCATTTAATGAATCAGTTGTTGACAAGTGAATTTGGGTTCAGGAGCAAACATCCTCAGGGGAAGTTCGTGCTGTCAGAGCCTTGGCCCATGGCATGATCTCTGCGTGCATTAGCTGGAAGGGGCTGTGGGCTGCTGCCCCTGAAAATAGACGGAATCCGTTTGTAGTTATTTATGAAAAGGCCAGCCCATGTTAGGCAAGGCTGTCAATGACCTTGTATGTGTGGGCAGAGGGTGTGTTGACTGGATAATCAAAGGATGGGATGACATTGACATTCTCGAGTGTCTATGCAAGTACAACAAGACAGAAAGTACCTCTGCTGCCATTTCCTTGGCCGATGGCCCTAGCTTATTGGATGAGCAATGAACATCTGATCTAAGTGAGGCCAAATAGATTCTGTCTCACATATGAATTTGAAATGAGAAACACAGAAACTGTTTTGTGGGAGGTGCATCACATTTATGGCAGAGCTCTAAAGCAGAAGTGAAAATCTGGATCGAAAAGAAAGAGGGTGAAAGCAGATAAGCCAAGGGGAGCAGAAGAGAGGCCACATGGCCTGAAAAGGGAGAGAGGGGTAGCCGCTGGGGTCTCTGAAAACTCTTCTAATGCTGTTCCAGGCCTCCATGTGTCCTGGTTGCTCTTCAGCTCTAGGCTCCCACCCATACCCCTAGTTTGGCTTAGGCACATTTGCATAGTTTTCTGTTCCTTGCATCAGAAATATCCCTGCATGAGGCAGCATGTTTTTCTCCTTGGAATACAGGTGGTTATGAGGATACTCAAAAATTTTACCCATACATACAGAATCACCTTGACCAGTCCTAATACCTAGAAACTCCAGCCTAAACATAGAGAGAGGGCTCAGGAGATCCATGCTTTGGCAAACATTGGCCTTGTACTTGCTGGACCATGGGGAGACCCAGGCAGGGCCCTAGGTACTGACCTAAGTACTTTTCCCTCTGTGGATCCCATCCTATATAAATGATATCAACGATTATATTTTATGACCATGTTGGTATAAAGACAGATATAATCTTGGCTAGATTCATAATTTTATATTCATTATTATATTCACTATTTTTTAAAAATCTAAAATCGAAATATTTGGATGGGGGGCTGACTGTATTATAGGCCTTAGGCACTGTGCCCAGTGTACCTAATGAATAAGTTGGCCTTGGTCCTAGGAGAGCAGCAGGGCCTACTTCCCAAGTTATTACAGAAGTGTTTCAGAATTACAGCTATAGTCATGGCCATACTGTTGTGTACGAACTGAATATCAACCCTGTACCTGGCACAGACCACTGAAATGCACATTGTCAGAGGAAGGGCCTAATATATACAATTATTATTATTATTTGTACATGTTACTATACATGCACAATTGATAAAGAAACCACAGCAATATTTTATATTTTTGATTGACACACAGGTGCATACAAATGCACAGGAAATGTTTAGGAAGGATAGATACAAAATTGGGTATAATGGCTGCCCCCGGAGAAGGAAGGAGCCACTTAGGGTTATAACAGATAGTCAAAGGGGAATTTTACTTTATTTGAATGTATGAATTGCATTACAGAAGAATTTATCTCATGTATTACTTATATAAAAAAGACATTAAACATTTAATTAAGGGCTAAATATACCATCAGCCGTCTTGAAGAACTGCAATGTTTATAGCTGAACAGCTAAACACAGAGTCCCCAGAGCTAGACTGCCTGGGCTTATGGCCCAGCTCTGTCACTGACAAATTACTCAGCCCTTTCATGTCACAGTTTCCTCAGCTGTATAATGGAAGAAGTAATTGTAACCTACCTTATGGGGTTATTGTAAGGATTAAATAAATTAATATATGCAAAACTCTTGGAATAGTGCCTGGTGCGTGTTAGACTATATTTTAGCTCGTGTTATTGTGAGTGTTATCATCGATTATTTCTATATTTAATAAGTTCTCCTAAATGTTCCCTCCAGTACAGAAGCTGGAGAGCTGCTGCTGTCTATGCACAGACTCAAGGATTTGGTGCAAGCCAGCATAGGGGGAAATGAAAGGCATTTCCAGGAATGAAGAGTAATCAAAGGTTGAGTTACTGAGGTTGGCAGTGAGATCAACATGAGCTGCCAGCCTTCTTGGATAAGGAGAAAAGAGAGGCAGGTTTCATTCTGTCCAAACCACAACATACTGAGGGCTAGGTGCCAGGTCCTGGGCTAGATGCTAAGGGTGCTGAGGAAGAATACCATGTTAGCTATGCTCCCTTAAGGATGGCATCCTCTCGAACAGACACCTATAAGAAGATTCAAATCTCTTGCTCAGAAGACACCCACCACAGTGTCATGCCCCTCCCCAAATCACCAAGGGGTCTTTTGCCAAAATGAATGCCTGCTTCTTTGAGCTTTTTCCCATTATATCTAAAGAGAAAATGGTCCCTGCCTTCACAGGTTTTACATTTTACTGACAACAGATAATAAACTGGCCATCAAATTGACATGCAGATTAATTACAGTTTATGATCAGCCATATGAAAGAAATATAGTGGGCACTGTTATAAAGAATTATGAAGCAAGAGGATCCCCTTACATAAAGTAATTGAGGAAAAGGTCTCCGAGAAGGTGAGGTTTAAGGAAGGAGCCATCTCTGCAGGAGGAAGACAGTTTCAGTCAAAGCAAGTCTAACCTGTAGAGGCTATGAAATGGAAATGACCTTACTATGTGTGAGGAAATATCATAGGCTGGCATGGCTAGATAGGTCCGAGGCAAAAGGAAACCAAGTCAGAAAGGTAAGCAGTGGCCAGAGGATGTTGACTCAAGGTGAAAATGTCAAAAAAGTGTCTTAACAGAAACAACAGGATGTGATATTTCTCCGCTCTTTTTTCTCCACATTTGTAAAAATAAAGGAATCACTATTTGCCTACAGAAATGCTAGAAGACAATCTCTTTCAAGTCAATAATGGAGCAAGGAAAGGCACTTTATCATTTACAAACATTTTTCACATAGGTTTTTTTCCTTTGTTCATCATATCATTTTATTTGAACCACTAGCATTTTAAAGTATTATTGTTGACATTTTTGTAGACAAGGAAAGAGACTCAAAAAAGACTGAGATCTTACTTAAGCTCACATAGTGAGTCTGTGGTTAAACCAGGTGTGTAATTTAGGTTTCATGGCTCTTGTCTTCCTTCAGCTACACTAGACTGAGAAGGACAGGATGAGGACTCTTAACATCTTCCTTACTGTGGTTACTGTGGAGTACATCAGTGTTGAGGGAGCAGAGAATCCAGTGTTCCTGAGGTGGAAGAATAAGTGTGCCATATACAGTTCAGCAATTGTCTGGGAATGCCTTACCCCTGCATGAGGGGAAAAGGAAGAGATGTACAAGAAAAACCGCAGCCCTCAAAGTCATGCCAAATTCAGTGAGGCCTCGCCTGATCAGTTGTGTAATTGCTAAAGCTGCAATCTATAGCCTCCTGTATGCTGTTCCAACTTACTCCTGCAGCAAATTTGGAGAGGCTTTGCATCATGCGTTCAACTGGGCTGTGTCTTTCACAGGCTCTAGCTCATTGTTTTATTTAGCATATGCCAGAATCTGATAAGTTTACCTAAATCAACACCAAATTCTAGGAGTTTGAATGCTGACATAAGATCTCCTTTTTAAAAAAAAGTTTTGGTTTTTTTTTATCCCCACTGTTTTTCATTCAAGAAACACATTAGCGTGGAGTGACTGAGAGTCTGCCTGGGGGAGGGAGTGTTTCAAACAGTTCAAGACCCTGTGCTTCTCTTCCAAATTGCACCTACCTACAAGCTCTTAGGAGAGGAGAGTTGATTAAAGATTGGTGCCTAATAGCATCAGAGATCAGCAAGAATCCAGGTTTCTGGCATCTTTCCATCATCGTTGCTTTGCTGGTGGATAGTCATGCTGCTTAACCCATGCCTTGTCAAAGCAAGCTACAGTGTCCAACATAAAGCTCCAGCATGGGAAAATTCTGCTGAACGCTGGGCGGAGTACAGCTGGGTGTCCCAAATTATTGGTGTGCATCACTGATGGTTTGTAAGTCACATATGGGGAAATGAAGGAGAATAATTTTGGTAGGACTTTTTCTTTTCTTTTTTGAGACAGGGTCTGGTTCTGTCACACAGGCTGAAGTGCAGTGACACAATCTTGGCTCACCACAACCTCCACCAACCACCCGGGCTCAAGAGGTCTTCCCACCTCAGCCTCAACAGTAGCTGGGACTACAGGCACATGCCACCATGCCTGGCATGTATTTTTTGTAGAGATGGGGTTTCGCCATTTTGCCCAGGCTGTTCTCGGACTCCTGAGCTCAAGTGATCCACGTGCCTCAGCTTCCTAAAGTGCTAGAATTATGTGAGCCACTGTGCCTGGCCAGATATGGCATATTTTAATGCACATTCAAAAAGAATGTAATTAGCATTTCAAACTTGTGATCGTCACAGATATATTTGCTAATGAAGAGGTTGTAATACCTGGTATCATGGTGATTCACATAATGCTATCCACAAAAGTTATTGGTGTGGTATCAGGTGATACAAAGCTATAGTAAAGTCATGATGGTGCCCCACTGCCTGGCAACTGGAAAATATTAATGTAGCACAAAGAACAATGAATTGAGACTGGCTAACATAGGCCCACTGAAAAATGTTTAAGCATTAATCATAGTGTCCCTGAAGATAGGAACTAATATAGTTTGGATATGTGTCCCTGTCCAAATCTCACATTGAATTGCAATCCCCAGTATTGGAGGTGTGGCCTGGGCAGGTGATTAGATCATGGGAGTGAATTTCTCATTAATGGTTTAGCACCATCTCCTTGGTACCATACCTTTCCATCTAAGGTAACTGCGAGATCTGGCTGTTTAGAAGTGCACGGCACCCCTCCCTCTTTTCTTGCTCCTGCTCTTGCCATGTGATGTACCTGCTCCCCCTTCACATCCTGCCATGATTGTAAGTTTCCTGAGGCCTCCTCAGAAGGTGAGAAGATGCCAGCATCATGCTTCCTGTAAAGCCTGCAGAACCATGTACCAATTAAACTTCTTTTCTTTATAAATTACTCAGGCATTTCAATGCAAGAACAGCCTAATACAGGAACTTTGTCTTCTTAAAAACTGTATTAGTTGAGGATTGCTGGCAAGATGGCTGAATAGGAACAGTTCTGATGTGCAGTTCCCAGCAAGAATGATGCAGAAGGCGGGTGATCTCTGCATTTCCATCTGAGGTACCTGGTTCATCTCACTGGGACTGGTTAGACAGTGGGTACAGCCCAAGGAGGGCAAGCCAAAGCAGGGTGGGGCATGCAAGGGGCCAGAGAACTCCCTCTCCTAGCCAAGGGAAGCCATTAGGGACTTTTCCTGACACTCTAGCACTCTGGCTCAGATACTGTGTTTTTCCCACAGTCTTCACAACCCACAGAACATGAGATTCCCTCCAGTGCCTACACCAGCACCTCAGGTTTCCAGCACAAAACTGGGCAGCTGTTTTAGCCACAGCAGTTTTTTTTTTTCTCATATCCCAGGGGCACCTGGAACACCAACAGGACAGAACTGCTCTTTCCCCTGAAAAAGGGGGCTGAAGCCAGGGAGCCAAGTGATCTGGCTCAGCAGGTCCCACCCCCATGAAGACCAGTAAGCTAAGATCCACTGGCTTGAAATTCTCACAGCGAGTACAGCAGTCTGAGCTCGACCTGGGATATCTGAGCTCGGTGAGGGGAGGGGTATCCACCATTGCTGTGGCTCAGGTATGCAATTTTAACCTCACCTATGTAAGCAAAGTCACTGGGAAGTTTATACAACAACTGGTCAGAGCCCACAGAAGCTTAGCAAGGCAGACTATCCCTAGACTCACTTCTTGCTGGGCAGGGCATCTCTGAAAAAAGGCAGCAACCCATCAGAGACTTATAAATAAAGCCCCCACCTTCCTGGGACAGAGCACCTGGGAAAAGGGGGTGGTTGTGGGTTCAGCTTCAGCAGACTTAAACATCCCTGCCTGGCAGCCCTGAAGGGAGCAACGAAGCTCCCAGCACAGTGCTTCAGCTCTGATAAGAGACAGACTGCCTCCTTAAATAGCTCCCTGACCCCCATTTATCCTAACCGGAAGACACATCAGATAGGAGACCTCTGCTGGCATCTGGCAGATACCCTTCAGGGACAAAGCTACCAGAGGAATGAACAGGAAGCAATCATTGCTGTTCTGCAGCCCCCATGGGTGATTACCAGGCAAGCAGGATCTGGACTGGACCTCCAGCAAACTCCAGCAGACCTGCAGAGACTGTTAGAAGGAAAACTAACAAACAGAAAGAAATAGTTTTGACATCAACAGGAAGGAGGCCCACTCAGACACCCCATCCAGAAGTCACCAACATCAAAGACCAAAGGTCGATAAGTCCACAAAGATGGGAAGAAACCAGTGCAAAAAGGATGAAATCTCCAAAAACCAAAATGCCTCTTCTCTTCCAAGGGATCACAACTCCTCACCAGCAATAGAATAAAACTAGATGGAGAATGAATTTGATGAATTGACAGAAGCAAGCTTCAGAATGTGGGTAATAACAAACTTCTCCAAGCTAAAGGAGCATGTACTAACCCAATGCAAGGAAGCAAAGAACCTTGAAAAAAGGTTAGACGAAATGCTAACTAGAATAACCAGCATAGAGAAGAACATAAACGACTTGATGTAGCTAAAAAACAAACAAACAAAAAAAAAAAACAGCAGAACTTCGTGAAGCCTACACAAGTTTCAATAGCTGAATTGATCAACCAGAAGAAAGAATATCAGAGATTGAAGATGAGCTCAATGAAATAAAGCGAGAAGGCAAGATTAGAGAAAAAAGAGTGAAAAGAAATGAACAAAGCCTCCAAGAAATGTGAGATTATGTGAAAAGACATTTGGTCAGTGTACCTGAAAGTGATGGGGAGAATGAAACAAAGTTGGAAAATACTCTTCAGGATTATCCAGGAGAACTTCCCCAACCTAGCAAGGCAGGCCAACATTCAAATTCTGGAAATACAGACAACACCACAAATATATTCCTTGAGAAGAGCAACCCCAAAACACATAATCATCAAATTCACCAGGGTTGAAATGAAGGGAAAAATGCTAAGGGCAGCCAGAGAGAAAGGTTGGGTTACCTACAAAGGGAAGCCCATCAGACTAACAGCGGATCTCTTGGCAGAAAACCCACAGGCCAGAAGAGAGTAGGGGCCAATATTCAATATCCTTAAAGAAAAGAATTTTCAACCTAGAATTTCATATCCAGCCAAACTAAGCTTCATAAGCAAAGGAGAAATAAAATCCTTTGTGAACAAGAAACTGCTAAGAGATTTTGTCACCACCAGGCCTGCCTTACAAGAGCTCCTGAAGGAAGCATTAAACATGGAAAGGAACAATCAGTACCAGCCACTGCAAAAACATACCAAATTGTAAAGACCATCAACACTATGAAGGAACTGCATCAACTAATGGGCAAAACAACCAGCTTGCATCAAAATGGCAGGATCAGATTCATACACAACAATATTAACCTTAAAGGTAAATGGGCTAAATGGCCCAGTTAAAATACACAGACTGGCAAATTGGATAAAGAGTCAAGAGCCATCAGTGTGCTGTATTCAGGAAACCCAACTCTCGTGCAGACACACATAGGCTCAAAATAAAGGGATGGAGGAAGATATACCAAGCAAATGGAGAGAGAGAAAAAAAGCAGGGGTTGCAATCTTAGTCTCTAATGAAACAAACTTTAAACCAAAAAGATTAAAAGAGACAAAGAAGGGCGTTACATAATAGTAAAGGAATCAATGCAACAAGAAGCGCTAACTATCCTAATTATATACACACCCACTACAGTAGCACCCAGATACATAAAGCAAGTTCTTCGTAACCTACAAAGAGACTTAGACTCCAACACAATAACAGTGGGAGACTTTAAAACCCCACTGTCAACATTAGATAGATCAAGACAAAAAATTAACAAGGATATCCAGGACTTGAGCTCAGATCTGGACCTAGTGCACCTAACAGACATCTACAAAACTCTCCACCCCAAATCCACAGAATATACATTCTTCTCAGCACCACACTGCACTTATTCTAAAATTGACTACATAATAGGAACTAAAACCCTCCTCAGCAAATGCAAAATAATGGAAATTATAACAGTCTCTCAGACCACAGTGCAATCAAATTAGAACTCAGGATTAAGAAACTCACTCAAAACCACACAACTACCCAGAAACTGAACAACCTGCTCCTGAATGACTACTGGGAAAATAATGAAAGGAAGACAGAAATAAAGATGTTCTTTGAAACCAATGAGAATGAAGACACAACATACCAGCATCTCTGGGACACATTTAAAGCAGTGTCTAGAGGGAAATTTATAGCACTAAATGCCCTCAAGAGAAAGGAGGGAAGATCTAAAATCAACACCCTAACATCATGATTAAAAGAACTAGAGGAGTAAGATCAAATTAAAAAGCTAGCAGAAGAGAAGAAATAACTAAGATTAGAGCAGAACTGAAGGAGAGAGAGACACAAAAAGCCCTTTAAAAAAATCAATAAATCCAGGAGCTGGTTTCTTGAAAAGATTAATAAAATAGATAGAGTGCTAGCCAGATTAATTAGGAAGAAAAGAGAGAAGAATTGCATAGATGCAATAAAAAATGATAAAGAAGATATCACCACTGATCCCAAAGAAATACAAATTACTATCAGAGATTACTACAAATACCTCTATGCAAATAAATTAGTAAATCTAGAAGAAATTGAAAATTCCTGGACACTTACACCCTCCCAAGACTAAACCAGGAAGAAGCTGAATCCCTGAATAGACCAATAACAAGGTCTGAAAATGCAATTAATAGCCTACCAGCCAATTTATAGATTCAATGCCATCCCCATCAAGCTACCATTGACCTTCTTCATATAACTGGAAAAAACCACTTTAAACTTCATATGGAACCGAAAGAGTGCCTACGTAGCCAAGGCAATCCTAAGCAGAAAGAACAAAGCTGGAGGGATCATGCTACCTAACTTCAAACTATACTACAAGGTTACAGTAATCAAAAGAGCCTGGTACTGGTACCAAAACAGAGAAGACCAATGGAACAGAACAGAGGCCTTGGAAGAAATGTCACACATCTACAACCGTATGATCTTCGATAAACCTGACAAAAACAAGCAAAGGGGAAAGGATTCCCTGTTTAATAAATGATGTTGGGAAAACTGGCTAGCCATCTGCAGAAAACTGAAACTGGACCCCTTCCTTACATCTTACACTAAAATTAACTCCAGATGGGTTAAAGATTTAAATGTAAAACCTAATACCATAAAAATCCTAGAAGAAAACCTAGGCAAAACCATGCAGGACATATGTGTAGGCAAGGACTTCATGACTAAAACGCCAAAAGCAATGGTAACAAAAGCCAAAATAGACAAATGGGATCTAATTAAACTTAAGAGTTTCTGTACAGCAAAAGAAACAATCATCAGAGTGAACAGGCAACCAACAGAATGGGAAAAAAATGTTTGCAATCTATCCATCTGACAAAGGCCTAATATCCAGAATCTACAAGCAACTAAAGGAAACTTACAAGAAAAAAAAAACCCATTCAAAAGTGGGTGAAAGATATGAACAGACACTTTTTCAAAAGAAGACATTTATGAGGACAAAAAACATATGAAAAGATGTTCATCATCACTTGTCATCAGAGAAATGCAAATCAAGACCACATTGAGATACCATCTCACATCAGTTAGAATGGCAATCATTAGAAAATCAGAGACAACAGATGCTGGAGAGGATGTAGAGAAAAAGGAACACTGTTACACAGTTGGTGGGAGTGTAAATTAGTTTTGCCATTGTGGAAGACAGTGTGGAAGTTCCTCAAGGAATTAGAAATAGAAATACCATTTGACCCGGCCATCCCATTACTAGGTCTATACCCAAAGGAGTAGCAGTTGTTCTATTATAAAGACACATGTACACGTATATTCATGGTGGCACTCTTCACAATAGCAAAGACCTGGAACCAACCCAAATGCCCATCAATAATAGACTGGACAAAGAAAATGTGGCACATATACACAATGGAATACTATGCAGCCATAAAAAGGGATGAGTTCATGTTTTTTGTAGGGCCATGGATAAATCTGGAAACCATCATTCTCAGAAAACTGACACAGGAACAGAAAACCAAATATCACATGTTCTCACTCATAGGCAGGTGTTGAACAATGAGAACACAGGAACAGAGGGTGGGGAGGTTGGTAAGGGATAACATGGGGAGAAATGCCAGATATAGGTGACAGGGGTGAGGGAGGCAGCAAACCACCTTGTCATTATGTACCTATGCAACAATCCTGCATGATCTACACATGTATCCCAGAACCTAAAGCACAATTAAAAAAAAAAAAAAATAGCCTACCAGCCAAAAAAGGTATAGGACCAGACAGGTTCACAGCCAAATTCTACCAGAGGTACAAAAAGGAGCTGGTAACATTCCTTCTGAAACTATTCCAAACAACAGAAAAACAAGGAATCCTCCCTAACTCATTTTATGAGCCCAACATCATCCTGATACCAAAACCTGGCAGAAACACAACTAAAAAAGTTCATGTCAATATCCATGATTGAACATTGATGCAAAATCTCAATAACATACTGGCAAACTAAATCCAGCAGCACATCAAAAAGCTGATCCATCACAATCAGGTTGGCTTCACCCCTAGGATGCAATGCTGGTTCAACATACACAAATCTATAAATGTAATCCATCACATAAACAGAACCAAATATAAAAACTACATAATTATCTAAATATATGCAGAGAAGGACTTCAACAAAATTCAGCAGTCGTTTATGCTAAAAACTCTCAATAAACTAGGTATTAATGGAATGTATCTCAAAATAATAAGAGCTATTTATGACAAACCCACAGCCAATATCATACTAAATGTGCAAAAACTGGAAGCATTCCCATTGAAAACAGGCACAAGACAAGGATGTCCTCTCTCACCACTCCTATTCAATACAGTATTGGAAGTTCTGGCTAGGGCAACCAGGCAAGAAAAAGAAATAAAGCATATTCAATTGGGAAAAGAGGAAGTCAAATTGTCTTTATTTGCAGATGACATGATTGTATATTTAGAAGACCCCATCATCTCAGCCCAAAATCTCCTTAAGCTGATAAGCAACTTCAGCAAAGTCTCAGGATACAAAATCAACGTGCAGAAATCACAAGCATTCCTATACACCAATAACAGACAAACAGAGAGCCAAATCATGAGTGAACTCCCATTCACAATTGCTTCAAAGAGAATAAAATACCTAGGAATACAA
>CAUYQU010052024.1:0-41082 GCA_963574635.1 Cheracebus regulus
TGCCAGATATAGGTGAAGGGGAGGAAGGCAACAAATTACACTGCCATGTGTGTACCTATGCAACAATATTGTATGTTCTTCACATGTACCCCAAAACCTAAAATGCAATAAAATAAATAAATAAATAAATAAATAAATAAACATAAGATTCAGGATAAAAAAAAAAAACATTCCATGCTCATGGATAGGAATAATCAATATCATGAAAATGGCCATCTGCCCAAAGTAATTTATAGAATCGATGCTACCCGCATCAAGTTACCATTGACTTTCTTCACAGAACTAGAAATAACTACTTTAAATTTCACATGGAACCAAAAAAAGAGCTTGTATAGCCAAAACAATCCCAAGCAAAAAGAATAAAGCTGGAGGCATCACGCTACCTGACTTCAAACTATAGTACAAGGCTACAATAACCAAAATAGCATGGTACTGGTACCAAAACAGAAATACAGACCAATGGAACAGAATAGAGGCCTCAGAAATAACACTACACATCTACAACCATCTAATCTTTGAGAAACCTGGCAAAAACAAGAAATGGGGAAAGAATTTCTTACTTAATAAATGGTGTTGTGGAAACTGGCTAGCCACATGCAGAAAATTATTACACCTTATACAAAAATTAACTCAAGATGGGGTAAAGATTTAAATAAAGGACCTAAAATCATAAAAACCCTAGAAGAAAACCTAGGCAATACCATTCAGGACATAGACATGAGCAAAGACCTCATGTCTAAAACACCAAAAGCAATTGCAACAAAAGCCAAAATTGACAAATGGAATCTAATTCAACTAAAGAGCTTCTGCACAGCAAACAAAACTATCATCAGAGTGAACAGGCAACCTACAGAATGGGAGAAAAATTTTCCAATCTATCCATCTGACGAAGGGCTAATATCCAGAATCTACAAGGAACTTAAATTTACAAGAAAAAAAAACAAATGACCCCATCAAAAAGTGGGTGAAGGATATGAACAGACACTTTTCAAAAGAAGACATTTATGCAGCCAAAAGACATGAAAAAAAGCTCATCATCACTAGTCATTAGAGAAATGCAAATCAAAACCACAATGATATACCATCTCATGCCTGTAAGAATGGCGATCATTAAAAAGTCAGGAAACAACAGATGCTGGAGAGGATATGGAGAAACAGGAACGCTTTCACACTGTTGGTGGGAGTGTAAATTAGTTCATCCATTGTGGAAGACAATGTGGTGGTGATTCCTCAAGGATCTAGAACTACAAATACCATTCGACCTAGCAATCCCATTACTGGTTATATACCCAAAGGATTATAAGTCATTTTACTATAAAGACACATGCACATGTATGTTTATTGCAGTACTATTCACAATAACAAAGACTTGGAACCAACCCAAATGCCCATCAATGTTAGACTGGATAAAGCAAACGTGGCACACGTACACCATGGAATACTATGCAGCCATAAAAACGAGTAAGTTCGTGTCCTTTGCAGGGACATGGATGAAGCTGGAAACCATCATTCTCAGCAAACTAACACAAGAACAGAAGACCAAACACTGCATGTTCTCACTCATAAGTGGGGCTTGAGCAATAAGAAGACATGGACACAGACAGAGGAACATCACACACATGGGGCCTGTCAGGGGTCGGGGGCAAGGGTAAGGATAGCATTAGGAGAAATACCTAATGTAGATGACAGTCTGATTGATTCAGTAAACCACCATGGTGCATATACACCTATGTAACAAACCTGCACATTCTGCACATGTATCCCAGAACTTAAAGTATAATAATAATAATAAAAGGAACTGGTAAGTAACAAAGAAAATCTCAGAACATTTTTTACTCTTTTCAGTTAACAAGAGAAGACATGGAACATATGTAAATTTAAATTTATATAAACATTTTCCCCTAACTAAAAAAAAACTATGCATGAATTTTTGCACCAAAAATTCATATTCACTTGTTGTAACATATCTGAACAAGATCTAGTTTGAGGCACAAAAAAGGATAAGATATCAGCTTGAAAATAGCCTCTATGAGAGCAGCATGAATTGAAGCAAGAACAAATATCAAATTTATGGTCAAGGGTGGGTGGAAGAATGGTGAAATTAAGGATGCTTTACAAATTTTGATGGGGAAAATTCCCCCAAAGAAATCTGAAGTTTACGAGTGAATAACTTGTTTGCAGAAGGAATGAGATAATGTTGAAGAAGAAGCCTGCAGGGGCAGATCATCCACATCGATTTTTGAGGAAAAGATTAATCTTGTGTGTGCCTTAATTGAAGAGGACTCCCAGTTGACAGCACAAACAACCAGGCAATACCACAGACATCTCAACTGGTTCTGCTTACACAATCCTCATTGAAAAACTGAAGTTAAGCAAACTTTCCATGTGACGGGTGCAAAATTGTTGCACTCAGCTCAGCTGAAGATAAGAGCAGAGCTTTCAATGGAAATTATAAACAAGTGGATCAAGATGTTGAAGCATTTCTTTGAAGAATTGTAACAGGAGATCAAACATAGCCTTCTCAGTATGATCCTTAAGACAAAGCATAATCAAAGCAGTAGTTACCAAGAGGTGCAAGTAGTCCAGTCAAATCAAAAGTGGACTGGTCAAGAGCCGAAGTCATAGCAGCAGCTTTTGGGGATGCTCAAGGTATTTTGTCTGTTTACTTTCTGGACGGCGGAAGAACAATAGTATCTGCTTATTATGGGAGAAAGTTAACCAAAGCTTTAGCAGAAAAACACCAACACTCAGGAAATCTTCACTGCAGAGTCCTTCTCCACCAGGACAATGTTCCTGCTCATTCCTCTCTGTAAATAAGGGCAATTTTCCAGAAGTTTCGATGGGAAATTATTAGGTATCCATCTTACATTCCTGACCTGGCTCCTTCTGACATATTTTTGTTCCCTAATCTTGAAAAATCTGTAAATGGCACCCACTTTTCTTCAGTTAATAATGTTAAAAAGCCTGGATGTTTATGGTTAAAGTTCCAGAACCCTCAATTCTTTACAGATGGACTAAATAGCTGGTATCATCACTTAAAGTGTTTTTAACTTGATGGAGCTTATGTTGCACAACAAAGTTTACATATTTGAATTTTATCTTTTAATTTCATTTTCCATGAACTTTTACTTTATTCTTTAAAAAATAAATCCAAGTGTTTTAATTATACTTGCCTTTTTTACTTATTACACCTTGGGAGATTTTTTGCCATATGGATTCACCTCATCCCTTGTCACGATTGCATAATCTTCCGTAGTTGGAATGTTCTATGTTTTATTTCTTCATTCCCCCACTGTTCAGTTTTCTTCAGCTACAAGTATTGTTCATAATTCTGTACTGTTTGTGAGCCTGTACAGGAGTATCCGAGCTCAAGCCTTTTTATGCACTGTGCGACTGTTACTCTGAGATAAGACACCAGGGGAATTGCTGGGTCATAAATCCAATTTTTTCAAAGTAAATCCGCTTGTGAACCCGGAACCAGGGCAGTTTTTCCCTGTCCTCTGTTCAGGAGCGCGCAGTCGTGATTGGCTTGTTCGCCCGGGCCAGGGGGTCGCCCTGGTCTCAGGTACCCGGGCGCGGTGACCTACCACTCTCCCGGCACCCGCTCTGGCCACGCCTCGAGGCCCCTTTCATTGAAAACCCCATAGGGATCACGTGAGAGAGTCCTGCGGAGTGCGTGACGTCAAGACGCTCACACCAATGGTAGCCTCTGTTTATGTCGGGAGCCATCAAATAGTCATTCCAGCGCCCCCCCAACCCCGCCCACCCTACGCCGCGTTGCGTCGCGCAGCTCTAGGGCACAGAGCTGAGGCAGGCGGCGGCGTGGCTGCAGCGCCGCGGGGAGAGCTGCGCCGGTTGCTCTCGGCAGCCGCGTCTCGGCCAGCTCTCCTCGCAGTCCCGGGGCGCTGTGCGTCTCCAGTCCAGGACCGAAGCAGCCGGCCGTAGTGGGCGGCCAGATCCGCGTCCCGCCTCAGCGCCCGGAGGACATGCGGGAGAGAGAATGAGCCAGAGGGACACGCTGGTGCATCTGTTTGCCGGGGGGTACGGTGCAGGCGGGGCGTGCGCGCTGGGGCTGAAGGTGCTGGGACCCGAGACGCGGGCGAGAGGGAGGAGGGGGCTCCGGGCTGGGGACGGGGGGCGGGCGGGGTGCGGCCCAGCCCGTGGGTGGCGAGGGGGACTCCGATTCTGGGAAGCGAGTGGGTGAGGCCTGGGCGAGGAGGGTTGAGGGATGAAACCCCGGCCAGGAGTGAGGCTTTGGGCCCGCAGGGCGGGGTGTGGCGGGGGCGGAATCCCTGCGGCTGAGTGGACGCGGGCAGGGCCCGGGGCGGCCGCCGAACTCGGCCGCATGCCGCAGTCTAGCGGATGTCGGGGATGCAGGGCCGCTTTGAGGAGCCTGGCTCCGAGTTCGTGTAGGTTGCATGGCCCAAAGGGAACCGGGCGGAAAGTGCGGAGGCCGAGGACAAAATGGGCGACGGGGCCTCTTCAGCCTTCGTTCCGTGCAGTCTGCGCAGGGGCCTCCGCACGTCACTCACGCCCCACCTCGGACCTCGGGCAGCTCATTTCCGGGCTCGGCTCTGCAGGGTGTTTGGTAACGGGGCTACGGGCTCTAGCGGGGAAGGCTTTGGTATTACCCCGTGATTGCTGTAGGGTGTTTCTAGCCTTTGAAAAATTTCTTGCCCGAGCTTTTCCAGGTGGTGAATGGGGTGCAAAGCTTTGCAGTGACTTCGGGGTCAGATTCCTTTCGAGAAAACCACCCCTCTTGTATACCCTTGCTTTTCTGCTGCTTAGGAGAAAGTAGGAGTGGAGAGGTCAAATTTTTTGACGATAGTGTTAATAGTTACTACTATGTGTGTGCAAGATTAGGACTGAGCCTAAAGTGTTAGTTCCCTGATTGCCAACATGAGTACTGGAGCTGCCAATTTAGCCTCCTTTTTATATTTGTTCCTTCTAAATTATTTGGGGAATCATAGCAATTTTAAGAGTTACTTATTTGGAAGATTATAAAGAGTTTTCTTATCAAAAATGGTTTCGGTGAATTATACTGAGACTCTGCCCAGCATCTTCTTAAATCCCACAGTTTTTAGATTGATCACTTTTAAGAATATGAAATACACACGCAGTTCTATTAACGTTGTCTTGCTTTGAGTTGCACATATGAACTCTATTGAGCCAATGATGGCAATACTTTTTTTAGGTTGGCACACTCATTCACCAAACATTATTGCACACCAGTTATGGGCCAGCCACTGTTCTGGCATAAAAGCAGTATCTTTCTGTTAATCTGTGAGACCCAGTTTAGGCAGTTTGCTTTCCATATTTCTGCCATGTTTACGGCCAATAATCAGGCAAGTTAAATATTTTTAAAAAAAATTTCATAGTTGTGTAGATGCTCTTGAAAAGTAAAGATGCTATGCAAATAATTGTAATTAGATCTGTATCACGTGAAGCGAGGAGACCACAGATGTCTAGCACTATTGTAATTTGGATGAAAAATGGACACATATTTTGATTGCTTCGTTTATAAAATTAGGAGGTTGTATTATAGGATCTCTAAAGCCCTTCTCTAGCTCCTAACATTTCTATCACTGCGTTCAGGATTCATGTATCAAGTTTTGTTAAAAATGGGGCACACTTATGTTTGAAATAAATATTATAAATGTTAGCTTGTTTGCACCAATTTCCCACTTTGGATTAGGATCATCATTTTGTTATAAAAACATGTAAATATAGGTTTTCTGGTTAGCTTTTTCTTTAAGAACAGGAATGGGAGGTTTTTGTAACATCTAAACACACAGATTAGGTGCTCCATCCCCCTCCGCAGTGTAGCATATGTAGTTTATTTAGGGTATTAAATGAGATTGGTGTGTAGGATCTGATACAAGAGAGGTGCTCAGCCATGTAATTTCTCTTCCTTTGCATCTCGATTTTATTTTTATATGTGGTTTCATAAGTAAGTTCGGTAAAACACACCTTTATAAAGAAAGTCCATTATATTTTAAAAGAACCAAGAGTAACATTTCACAATGGTATTTAATTTTAGGCAAGGATTTTCAGAATATGGAGGCATTGAGTTGTTTTTCTGATAAGTAAAATTGTAATAGTCAAATATGTTTATCAGAATCCCAGATTTCTAATAGCCTAGTAGCTGTATTGTGAAAGCCACAACATTTGAAACACCAGCACTGGACCTTGGTTCTGGGTTAGATACTCACATGCATATCTCGTGCTTTCTTTAAGACACCCTTTGATCCCATTATGCTTTTGCCAGAGTTAATATTCAGAGTTTGTAAGGTCAGGGGTTAGGTTAATTGAGTTACAGAAGCATATCATGACAGCCTGTTAAAAAAAAAAAAAGATGTAAATATGATTTAATTTTAGCTGTACTTCTAATACTGTATGTCTGTATATAGAGATGAAAGCAATATGAAATGTATTTTAAATAAATATTTTGATAGAATTATACATTGTCTAATTGTATCAGCTGCATATATCTACAGAGGCAGCTCATTTTTTTCTATTTGAGGGAGAGATTGTCTCAAATAGGAGCTATATGCCTTCAGACTTTAAGTAGATGAAGTTTTTCCTTTGTAGCTTCTATTACAGTGAGATAATATATGTACTAAGTAAAATCAAAGATTAAGAAGTGTTTATTTTTTATATCCTGGAGCTCATTCATTTGTTATTTATTCAGTAGGAAATGCCCATTCTGGTATAATGAATGGTATTTGTTGTTAAATTATTTCACTTGTTTTATTGAAGATCAGGACAGAAGTAGAATACTTAAAAGTATAATTCATGTGGTTTATTTCCATTTCACTCTATGCATATTTTTATTAGTCCCATTTCCTTAATTTTTACTACCTCTCTTTTTCCTCTGTCTTGCTCTGTTTAAGCTGCTATTACAAAATACCAAAAACTGATGACTTATAATAGCAAACATTTCTAACAGCCCTGAAGGCTGCAAAGTCCAAAATTAAAGTACTAACAGGTTCTTTGTCTGATGATGGTCTAATTCCTCATAGAAGACACTCCCTTGCTGTGTCCTCATGTAGTAGGAGAGGCTAGCCAAGATCTCTGGTATCTTACAAGGGTACTAATCCCAAATGTCAGGGCTATAGTCTCATGACCCAATAACCTCCAAAGTGTCTACTTACCTTAGGATGTGTGTAGGATTTCATCTTACAAATTTTAGAGGAGACAGACATTCAGACATCATCCTCCCCTTTTTTTCCTTCTAAAAATGCATTCTATCATTCTTACTAATAGATTGCAAAACTAAGGGAAGTTTCTTATCCTGTTGGAGAATATTCTCAAAGAAACCTTTTTTCTGTAAATAGGTAAGTGTAGCACAGCAGCTACCATTTTTCTGTAAATGGATTAGTGTAGCGCAGCATTTGGGGTCAGGGACTCCTGGGAGTTCTTGAGACCCTTCTTGTGGTCTGAGAGTTTAAAACTATTTTCATAGAAATACTAAGACATTATTTGCACAAATATGTTGACATTTGTCCTGATGGTGCAAAAGCAATGATGGGTAAAACTGCTGATGGCCTTAGCATGCATCAAGATAGTGGCACCAGACTATAGTCATCATATTCACCTTCAGGTACTTGCAATTAAAAAAAAAAAAAAAAAAGTCCAGTTTAACTTACAGAATGCTCTTGCAGAAGTAAAAATTACTAATTTGATTAAATCGCAACCTTTGAATATGCTGTTTAATATTCTGTGTGACAAAATGGGAAATAGTCATAAAGTAATTCTGCATGCTGAATTGTGGTTCTGTGTTGTTTCAGTTGCAGTCTGCACTAGCTTCTCTTTTTCATGAAGACCCATTCTAACTTAAAAGAACAATTAATAGACTGACTACTCAGACTTCTATATTTAGCAGACATTTTCTCGAAAACTGAAGGAAGTAAGCTTTTTTAAGGATAACCACTGATAGCATTTGTTACCAATGATAAAATTCTAGTTTTCAAATCGAAATTATAATATTTGAATTGACCCTTCTCCCCCAGGATGACAGCCTTCCAATACCTAAGGATGTTTCTAATGAGATGGTAAATGATATAGTAAGTAAATGTAAGTTTTTTAATACTGTGTAATAAAATGTATTGGAAGACCTGCAAACCCAGTGAACCAGTATTTTTCAAATGACATATATATATATATATATATATATATATATATATGATGTCATAGAGTCAGGCATGGGTAAAGGAGCCATTCAAATTTTAAAATAGACTCGTGGATTTTAATATAACAGTACAAAATGTTTACTGGTATAGTTCAGATTCTACATTGCAACTAACCTTTAAGAACCTACCACTTGTCCAGTTTTAATATAGTATTGAAGAATATCGACAATTACCTAAAAAGGGACTGACTAGTAAATATTATCATTACTTTTCACTTTCTAGTGAAGTACTCTTTACTAGTACATTCACTAGTAAATGTTAAGTGCTATGGGGGGAAAAAAGTGGTGCCCCTTAAAGGGCTATGGTGAGAGGGCACTCTAGTACTAAATAGAATGATGATGAATCTTACTGGGAAGATGACATTTGAGCAAAGACTTGGAAGGGAGGGAATTAGCTATACAGAAGGAACTAGCCCCAGTAAGAGTGAGATAATGAAGCAGGTATGACCAGAATGATAGAGCCTTTTTAGGCCTTTAATGGACTTTAACCTTTTCTATTGAAATGGAAGGAGTCATCGTAGAATTTTTAAAGGATAATTGATCTCTGTCAGACTTTGCATGGGGCAGGGGCAGGGGCAGAAGTGGGGAGTTGATTTGGCTGTTTCAGTAATCCACTTGAGTGATAATGGTGATTCAGACTAGGTTGGAAGCAATAGACGTTGTGAGAAGTGGTTGAATCCTGGTTAGACTTTGAAGGTGAAGATAAGATTTTTGGCATACTGAATGCAGAGTGTGAGAAAAAGAGTCAAGAATAACTCCAGGTTTTTAGTTTGGGCACCTAGAAGGGTGAAATTGCTGTCAACTGAGATAGGCAAGGTTGCAGATGGAACAGAGTTGGCTTAAGGGGAGATCAGAAGTTCCCTTTTAGACATGATAAGTTTGAGAAGTAGAGAGGTCAAGAAGCTGATTGTTTAAGTGATTGGAAATACTAGTCTGGAGTCCAGGAAAGAGGATTGGACTAGAGATATATGTTTAGTAGTCATTGGAACATATGTGGTGCCATGAGCCTAGTTGAGATCACTAAGGGACTGAATATAGAGAAGAAGAAAGGACCAAGAACTACCATCTGGGGACTTCAATAAAAGAGATCAGGAGAAGAGTGGGAACCAACCAAGTGGACTTCATAGTGACCAAGAAAATACATGGTATCCTGAAATCCAAATGAAGCAAATATACAATATCTAGAAAGGAGTAAGTGATCAACTATCAAATGTTACTGTCATTTAAGATGTCTGAAAGCTGTTAACCACTGAATTATGAGGACCTTTGGTGACTTTGATTAGTAATTTCCAGAGTCGGGGAGTAGAAGTCTGATTGGAGTAGGAAAGAAATTAAAGGCAACAAATAGACAGTTTTAAGGTTTGCTATAAAGGGTGGCAATGAAAGGGGGATATTTCATAGGGGAAATTTACTTTTATAGTAAGTCTACCACATTCCCTGAGCCTATTTTGTTCCTATAGTGGATTTTTTTTTTTAATTCCTCAGTCTGGTATCTTACTATTTTTCCTTAAAATAGTAAGCATTTTGAACCCCCCAACAAAGGCCTTGGTCTTTATTTCAAGACCTATTTGTACAGAGTTTTGTTTCTGTTTTTTTTTTTTTGTCAGTCTCAGTTACACTGTACATAGCTTTACAAAAACCAAAAAAGACTCTTAATAGCAAAGCGTATGTATACAACTGCATCTTGGGTGGCTTGTTTCCATTCTTCCATGTTTATCTAAGTTGGCTAAAATTTTCAGAATTACTAGTCTTGATTTTGCCTTATCATTCAAAATAAGAATAACCTGTTAATTTTTTCCTGCATCAGAAAGACTTCCTGTACTTACAGAAAGCTGTTTTATTCTCAACCACGCATAGCTGACTTTTCATAAGTTAGTCTGTCAGGTATATAGATGTCCATCACCATTTCAAAAACTTGTATTGTTTCTTGTATTGTTCCTTGTCTAAACACTAAAGCTTCAGAGAAAATACTTAAACACAAATGTACTGTCAGAGAAACAATTTTTGGTAAGACTTCCTTAATGATTTGCATAGAATTTCAGGGACAGTCTACATGGTATTTTTTGTTTTGTTTTGGAATGGAGTTTTGCTCTTGTTGCCCAGGCTGGAGTGCAATGGTGTTATCTTGGCTCACTGCAACCTCCACCTCCCAGGTTCAAGCAATTCTCCTGCCTCAGTCTCCTGAGTAGCTGGGATTACAGGCGGCCAACGCCACGCCCACCTAATTTTTTGTATTTTTAGTAGAGATGGGGTTTCACCATGTTGGCCAGACCTCCTGACCACAAGTGATCCACCCACCTCAGCCTCCCAAAGTGCTGGGATTACAGGCGTAAGCCACCGCGCCTGACCCAGTCTACATGTTTTAAGGAGTTATGAAAAACTCCTTAAGTTTGACTGACCTCAAACTTAAAGAAACCTCATCTTTAGTGATTGATATTTCTTAATTTGACTAATGCCCTAAGTGGATCACGGCAGGCAGAAAAATAAAATATTTTAACCTAGTCGTCTTGCTTTATAAAGCTAAACACTGCTTAAAGTTAACAAAATGAATTCTAAAGTACCTTTTAAAATAATATGCACATACAAACATTGTGGACTTTATCTGAAAGTATTTTGTTCATCTGTCTATGATCCATGCATGCTCAAGAGGTTAATATTGAGGACATATATCTAAAAGTCACAGTCTTGGTATCCTAGTTCTTTTCCATGACACACCCTTTCCTGAGCAGTATCCAGAAGTGCCTTGGATTTTTTCCAAGTATGGCTAGTAAAAGTCCTTTTAAAGCCAGGGGAGCCAGATCTAGTGGCTCAGCAGCTTAGGACTATCCAGTTGATGGAGTTTTATGTCTATGTACCTGTCCTAGGGATTGATGAATGTGTATGAAGGCTGAAATTCATATGCTTGCTATTCATATTCACTTAGTGAAAATTCTTTAATGATAACCATATTAAACAATTTCAAGTATTTTATAAAATCAATACATAGCTATATGATTATATGACTCACCAAGCCATCTTGGCCTTCTCATATCTTTTAGATATAAGACATTTGCCTATAAAACTTTAAATGAGCATTGATCCAGGTAGTTTCACTACAAACATAAAGAACATGTAGTTATTTGTAATCTGGACGTACCAGAGGTACACTGACATTTAACAGCGTTACTAAATTCATAACCAAGAAACTCTCCCTTCTGGATTTTTGATGTTACATGCCCTTCTGCTACAATGGCTCTTCCTCTCTTTGGAATTCTTTGCTAATCAAGAAAGCATATAGAACAAATGAGTGACTGTTTTATAGAAATAACTTTGATTTATAACTTTTTAAAAATAGTAAAACAGCCGTCATTGAACTATGTTATTAATAGCAAATTACATTGGCCACACCTTGCAACTGATGTCATCCACATCACTGGATCAGAGGGAAGTAAGACCAGTAATGAGTGCCTGCTTCCACTCCACCATGTTTTCTCTATTGCTTTTTCTTGGTTTTCAAGTTAATATGTTAAATATCATCTTTCTGTTCTGGTAGGTGAGGATTTAGTTATATTGTACCACTCTCTGTTGCCCCTTTCTTTACATCCTGTCAACATATAATTTGATGCAGTTTTTGTTAAATCAATAGTTAGTGCTTACCTTATTGTGACAATACAAATATTGTTCACTGCAAAGCTAAATTGTCTTGTTATGTTGACCTTTCCTTTCTTGAATAACTTCATTCCTCCCCACCCCACGCTGCCCCTGAAGTTAGTAATTTGCCTCCATTTAGAAGCTTTTGCTTAGTTATGTGAGTACTTGAAGATTTGTTTTCATTTTTCCTGGAGATTTTTGTCCCACTGAATTCTGTCATCCTAATCCTATCTTGATTGTTTTGTTTTGTTTTTTTCCAGGTCTGACATTTGGCTATCATCTTAGGGCTTCTTTTTCTCTCTCAGGTTAGTCTGTTCTTACATTTGATTCCCTCCCCCACTTTCCCACCATCTTCTTTTAGTTTACTCTCTTAATTCGTGGAATACATCTTTTAGTTAGCTATGTAAGAAAAGGGTATACAGTAGGCAATTTCTTGAATGCTGCTTTTTCCCAGATGTATAGTTTGGTTTGGTGTAGAATTTTAGGGTAAATAATCTGTAGTTGTCAAGAAGTCTGATGCTAATGTGGTCACTTTTCCTCTTTTATGTGACCTTTTTTCTTTCTGGAAGTTGCTGTAGTCCTTGAAAGTCTGCAGTAGTGCATCTTGGTGTGGGTTGTTTTTGCATCCTTTGTTCCTGGTAAACCTGAGCTCAGAAATGTTGAGTTTGTGTTCCTCAGAGAATTAGCTTTCTGCCCAGGAATATAGTTTTATCCAGCATGTATCTGTGTGTGTGTGTGTGTGTGTGTGTGTGTGTGTGTGTGTGTGTGTGTGTGTGTGTGTAAAAGGCATAGACACTGGGCATCCTACCTTTGCCACATAGCCTGTGACAGCAGCCAGTCCTACTGTTTTCAGTTCTTTGCCCTTAGTCATTAGGCCTCGTAGCGGTTCTGCAGGGCAAATCTCTGCTGCTTTTTGGTATTTCACTGTGCATGCCTTTCTTCCTCATAAAGTTGTCTTTCCTGTTGGCCTCATTGGCTGAAAACTTGCAGCTGACGATTTCTCTTGGGCTGTCTGTTCTGGCATATCCCTTTAGACAGTGAAGTTTTTGACATGGAGAGAAGATAAATCTAATGTAGTTCATCCCATCTTTATTGAAGCAATAGTTTTGTTCTCTACATCAATTCTGGTTTCCAGTGTACATAGTAATTATTTTTAAATTGCAGCAAGAGAAATGCCAGAGTGTCACCTCTATACTACACATCTATTGCATTCTATAATGTAAAACTACTTCAGGACAACCTAAGTGCTTGTGCATATACCCACTTATGCCAACCCCACGTCTGTACTATCTGTCTGTCTATCTATTCATTTATTGAGTCAGAGTCTTGCTCTGTTGCCTAGGCTGGAGTGTGCAGTGCTACAATCTCGACTCCCCCCACCTCACCCTCCCAAATAGCTAGGATTACAGGCATGCACCACCGGGCCCTGCTAATTTTTTTATGTTTTGTTTTCCTTTTTTCAGTAGAGACAGGGTTTTACCATGTTGGCCCAGGCTGGTCTCTAACTCCTAACCTCAAGTGATCCACCTTCCTCGGTCTCCCAAAGTGCTAGGATTACAGGTGTGAGCCACTGTGCCTGGACTTACTTTTTTGTTTGTTTTTTTATTTAAATTTTTTTTCTTTTTTTTTTTTTCCTTTTTTTTTTTTGAGACAGGGTCTCACTCTTTTGCCTATGTGGGAGTGCAGTAGTGCAATCACGGCTCACTAAAGCCTTGACCTCCCAAATTTAAGAGATCCTCTTACCTTGGCCTCCCAAGTAGCTAGGATTATAGGTGTGTGCCACTGTACCTGGCTGTCTTCTTTCTTTCTCCTTTCCTCCCCTCCCTTTTCTTTCCTTTCATTTCTTCGACGGGGGTCTCACTGTGTTGCCTAGGCTACTCTCAAACTCCTGGACTCAAGTGATCCTACCACCTCAGCCTCTGAAGGGCTGCGATTGCGGGCATGCGCCATCATTCCTGGCCGGTTTAGATTCTCATGTATTTTACTTGCTGAAGTGGTTTTTAAGTAATCATAGTATTTACCTTGTCTGTTGGTCTGGCCACAAAATATTTATAATACTTCATTACAAAATTTCATAGTTACTGTTGTCAGTAATAGAGACATAATTACAAACCTAATATTCATTGAGCACTTTTATGTGCCACTTTACAAAATACTTTATGTGGATTATATCATCTTTACAACAAGCGTGCAAGGCGTAAGTATTGTTTTTACCTGTTGTTGTTTTGTTTTCGTTATATTTAATTTCTTGGAACCAGGAATGACTGAGTAGAAATCATGGTTTTATGTGCCCACATTGCTTTTTGTTTGTTTTTGTTTCAATTATAGAAGTAATTCATGTTCATTGAATACATTTTTAAGAGTAATTCATGTTCAAGAATACTCTTTCTTAGGTTTTACAGAATATAAAATGAAAACATATACATGTTTCTTACAGATTTTGGGCCTGTTGAGTTTTATGTTCAATAAATTTACAAAGTAAATACACTAAACAGTTAAAAAGAAATCGTGCAAAGCCAAATTGAAATTATTATGGTTTGCCATAAATAGATCACTGTTGTAGTGTGAATATGGTATGAACCAACCCACTGGTTTTTCTGAGTTCTGCATTGCATATACTCCAAGTATACTGTGTGATGATGACTCATGTATATTACCACTAGCCTGCAACTCTTATCATAAGTAAATTTATGGCTTCTATTTAAGATTCTCCTTGTGGTCTTATATATAATTAGGTTTTAAGACTATTTTATGGCTGTTTGAAAATAACTTTGCCTTAAGTATTGAGGTCTCTTTAAGTTGTACTTAATTTTGTTTCAGATTTCCTATAACCCTACTACTTTTTGTCTAATTTTGCTGAAATCTGATAATGTAATTGTGGTTTTGACATTTTCTTTTTGGGGGTTAAATTTTTTTAACTGCCTGTTTAGAGCTATGAGTGAAAGTTTTTGAAATAGTAAGTTTATTTATGATTGAATGTTTCACATAATATAAATATATTCAGCCCCAGGTAGTTCATATATTAAGAATTCCTACTAGTTTTCACATATTTTTCAAGTCAGATTTGTCAAGATATCATTTATGTACAGTAAAATCTACCCTTTGTTAAGTGTATACAGTTTATTGACTTTTGGCAGATTTATAAAATCCTTTAAGCACAACTATAGTCAGGATATTGGCTGGACCCAATTATTCATGCCTGTAATCCCAACACTTTTTAAGGCTGAAGTGGGAGAATTGCTTGAGGCTAGGGGTTCAAGACCAGCTTTTGCAACATAGCGAGACCCTGCCTCAACAAAAAATGTAAAAATTATCAGGGCATGGTGGCGTGTGCCCGTAACCCCAGCTACTAGGGAGGCTGAAGCAAGAGGACCGCTTGAACCCAGGAATTCAAGGCTACAGTGAGCTATGCTCATGCCATTGCACTCCAGCCTTAGTGACAGAGCAAGACTCTATCTCAAAAAAAAAAAGATATTGAACATTTTTCATTATTCAAAGAATTTCCCCATGCCCCTTGCAGTCACTTTCTTCCCTCTCCCCTACCCCTTGGAAACCACTGATCTCATTTCTTTTCCTCTCATTTTGCCTTTTCTAGAATATCATAAAAATGTCTGCTTCATGAAGGAGATAATTTTTTTAATGTCAAAAAATAAAAGCCTTTTCTACCTAGTAACAGCACCTATCAATTAAAGACTTTAGCAATTATTCTTGCCAGATAGTTACTAAGCTGTGTTCATTTTAGTTACTGAAGGTGTTGTATGTAATCAAATAGTGAAAACTCTTAAAAATGTGTTTAGTCATCTAACATGAACTCAGACCTGGAACAACTAGACTTAACAAATATTTACAGAACTCTCCTCCCCAAATCCACAAAACATACATTTTTCTCAGTATCGCATTATACCTATTTTAAAAGTGACCACATAGTTAGAAGTAAATCACTCCTCAGCAATTGCATAGCATTTCACAGGTTTAAATAAAATATTGGTTGTCTGCTTATTTGTTATTTTCATCCCCTATTCTTTCCTGTCTCCATTGTTAAGCACAATTATTGGCATAAAAGAGGATTTTAATACCCATTTTTAGTCTGCATTCTAGCCTGGGCAATAAAACAAGAATCCCATTCTCTCTCCCTCTTTCTCTTCCTCTTTCTCTCTTTTATTCTGTTTTTTCTTTCTTTTGCTGTTTCTTTCTTTCTCTTTTTTTTAAAAAAAACTATATATAAACTTAGATGTCAGAAAAAAAATTTCAGATGTATCAGTAATAGCGGTAAGTTAAAATAGACTAAACAGTTTAAAAAACATGAATTAAGGAAGATGAACAAAAGTTATCTGTAGAATGCTTACAAAAGACAAATCTAAACACAAAAAAATTAAGATTAGGAAAGAGTTACGTCCGAAAACTTATCCTTATTCTCTTGTACTTTTTTCCATCTCCTTTAGGTAACCACAGATTTATTACTGTAAGTCAGTTTTATGTTTTCTTTTCTTTTTTTTTTTTGAGATGGAGTCTTGCTCTGTCGCCCAGGCTGGAGTGCAGTGGTGCGATCTCAGTTCACTGCAACCTCTACCTCCCAGGTTCAAGCGATTCTCCTGTCTCAGTAGCTGGGACTACTCCTAAGTAGCTGGGACTGCAGGTGCCTGCCACCACATCCAGCTAGTTTTTGTATTTTTAGTAGAGACAAGGTTTCACTGTGTTGGCCAGGCTGGTCTCGAACTCCTGACCTCAGGTAATTCACCCACCTTAGCCTCCCAAAGTGCTGGGATTGCAGGCATGAACCACCGCACACCACATAGTTTTATACTTTCTAAAAGTTTTATACAAATGAGATCACAGAAGTATGTGTTTTGTGTTCTGACTGTGTTATGCAACATAGTCATGCATGTATTCATGTATGTTTTTCCAAGTATCAGTCATTTTTTGCTCAGTTGTGTTCCAATGTATATGTATATATACACATTATGTATAATTTATATGATATATAATGTATATAATTGTGCTTATTGATTTGTTGGTGTATTTAAGAGTTAAATACACTGTTAGAGCTACTGTGAAGAACACTGCTATAAACATTCTTGTTTGAGTCATTTTTTAGATGTATTTTTATTCCTCAGTAAATACTTGAGTGGAGTTACTTCATGAAGTAGATAATGTTTAACATCATTACGAACCATCAACCTTTTGCTATCTTAAAGATGTTCCATGTTCTTAGGGCTTTATTTATGATGATTACTTAGATGTCATTCCATTGTCATTCCTTCATATGTTATGTACCTTTTTTTCCTTTTGTTTTAAACTTTTCTCTTTATAGTTGACATTCAACAGTTTGACTCTCATGTCCCTAAATATGATTTATATTAATTTTCTTTGTGATTTGCTATACCTTTTGAACTTTCATTGTTTTTCATCAAATTTAGAAAATTTTTGGCCAATATTTTTCAAAATTTTTTTCTCCTACAATTTCTTTTTTCCTTCTGAAACTCCAGTACCATGTTGTTAGACTATTTGATACCATCTCAAGATAGCCATTTTAAAATTCTTTTTTGCTAATTTGAACAATTGGGAGATCTTGTGATATGATGGATTTTTTGTTATGTTGTTTTGAGACAAAGTCTTGCTCTCTCGTCCAGGCTGGAGTGCAGTGGCGTGATCTTGGCTCACTGCAACTCTGCCTCCCAGATTCAAGCGATTCTCCTACCTTAGCCTTTCAAGTAGTTGGGATAACAAGCACGTGCCACCATGCAAGGCTAATTTTTGCATTTTTGTAGAGACAGGGTTTCACCCTGTTGGCCAGGCTGGTCTCGAACTCCTGACCTCAGGTGATCAGGCCACTTCGGATTCCCAAAGTGCTGGGATTACAGGTGTAAGCCGCAGCGCCTGGCTGGGTCTGATGATTTTAAAATGGAATCAGGGCTTCATTTTTTTTTTTTCTTTTTTGAGATGGAGTCTCACTCTGTCACTAGGCTGGAGTGCCATAGCACGATCTTGGCTTACTGCAACCTCCACCTCCCATGTTCAAGCAATTCTCCTGCCTCAGCCTCTCAAGTAGCTGGGACTACAGGCACGCACCACCATGCCCAGCTAATTTTTGTATTTTCAGTAGAGACAGAGTTTCACCATATTGGCCAAGCTGATCTTGAATTCTTGACCTCATGATCTGGCTGCCTTGGCCTCCCAAAGTGCTGGGACTACAGGTATGAGCCACCGCACCCGGCCCTTTTTTTTTTTTTAATGATGTTTTATAGTTTTCAATGCAGACATTTTATACTTTTAAAAATTTCATTTCAGAATATTTATTGCTATTTCTACTTCCCACCCCTCCCACCTCGTCCCCACCTTCTACTCCCCACTTGAAGACGGTCTCACTCTGTCGCCCAGGCAACAGTGCAGTCGTACAATCTCAGCTCACTGTAGCCTCGGTCTCCAGAGCTCAACCAATCCCCCCACATCAGCCTCTCAAGTAGCTGGGACTATAGGTGTGAGCCACCACACCTGGCTAAGTTTTGTACTTTTTGTAGAGATGGGGTTTCACCGTGTTGCCCAGGCTTGTCTTGAACTCTTGGGCTCAAGTGATCTGCCTGCCTTGGTCTCCCAAATTGTTGGGATTATTGGCTTATGCCACTGTTTGCATGATTTAAACAGCAGAAAGAGTCTGCTGTGGTTTTTCAGTTTCCCTTGCTCATACAGAAAGATAACAATCACTTCATGTGGATATAATGTTTACTATGTGCCATGCACTCTTCTAAGCACTTATATTTTATTAGTAGTAGAGATGAAGTCACTCTAAGTTGCCCAGCTGGTCTTGAACTACAGAGCTCAAGTGATCTGCCTGCTTTGGCCTCTCAAAGTGCTGGGATTATAGGCGTCTGCCACCACACCCAGCCACCATTTTATATTTATTTGTTTCCTGTTGTTTTGTAGAAGTTGTTTATTAGTCCAAATTGATTTTTTTTTATTCCATAGGATTTTCTGCATACAAGATTGTCATGTTGAATAAAAATGCTTTACTTTTTTTTTTACCAGTATATCTTACCTATATTAAATATTTGCATGTATGTTTTAAAAATTGATAGCCTTATGCTTACAGAACTTACATGTGTAGCATGTGATTTGAAGAACATTACATTTTTTAAATATTGGTAATTCGTAAGGAAGCAATTTCTCTTTGATACTCGTTGTATTTATAACATTAATTCTCAATGTGTTAATACTCACCGTATTTATAACGTCAGAAATATATTGCTAAAAATGATGCATCAACATAAGAAATGAACTTTTGGAGTTCATAAAAAAGAACAAGATCATGTCTTTTGTGGGAACATGGACGGAGCTAGAGGCTATTGTCCTTAGCAAACTAATGCAGGAACACAGACTGCATGTTCTCACTTTTAAGTGGGAGCTAAATGCTAGAACTTAGGAACACAAAGAAGGAAACAACAGACAGTGAGGTCTAGTTCAAGATGGAGGGTGGGAAGAGGGAGAGGAGCAGAAAAAGTAACTATTGGGTACTGGGCTTAATACCTGGGTGAAATAATCTGTACAACAAACCCCCATTACATGAGTTTACCTTTATAACAAACCTTCACGTGTACCCCCGAACCTAAAAATTAAAAAAATGAACTTGTACACTTCTAGGACTTCAGTCCAGTCACCCTTGTATTTCCTGAAGTTAATGTTTCAATGAAAGAAGAAATAAAAGATTTCATTATTAAATTTTCTGATTGGGTTCATTGTTAACTAACATCAGTGACAGTTATGAAACTTGGTTCATATAATTGTTTAGATGTTTCTGAAATATTTAGCAAATATTCGTTATTAAATTTCATTTGTCTTTACAAAAATTGTTTCGCGTTTCGTTTTTCTTAGCACTGATTTGAAATTTTCTGTTTCTTAAATTTTGCTAGGTATAAGCCGGAAAAATCCCAGAACACCTCTTTCTGATCTCCAGGGCATGAATGCTTTAAATGAAAAAAACCAACAGTAAGTATATTTGGTTTATGTTTTCAAGGAAGCATAGAAGAAATAACTAGCATTCTTGTTGATATTTTTGTGACTTTAAAAATATGAAATAATTCAGGCTTGTTTAGTTTTTTATTTCTTAAATCCTTTATAAGTGATAGAATAACACGTTAATAGGTTAAAGATAACAAAATTGTCTACAATTGCTTCTGGTAAAATGGCTTTACAATTTTGAAAACGTTTCTTCAGAATAATTTAAAATGAGCTCATATATTTTAATTGCTGAGACCCTTCTTGCATTTTATGTCTTTTACAAAATTTAAGGGTTATTCTGCTGCTTTCTGTGGAGAAATCTTATTGGGAAGTAATAATTGAATAGTTTGATTTACATCAAACCATCCAATACATTTTTTGGGTGAGTGCGATTACCAAAGCTTACTTTTACTATTTCAGTGAAGAATTCTTGAGAACAATATGACAGTAACAAATATAAATGATTTATGAGTTCATAAAGTTTGTTTTTTATGTGTACTATTTAATAAATATTGTAATTTATATGAGGAGAAGAACATTGTTTATAGAGTGCGTTCTCTACAGTTTAAACATCATCAAAAATATTGAGCTTTCTAGTATTCTGGTAATAAGGATGGTCTATCATTAAAATGAAGGTATAAGTTCACTGATCATTTTTTCTAATTGAGTTACTATGTCTTTCTAATATATATTGTCACTTGTCTGCTCAGTAACTTTTTCATGCGTCTTTATTGTTTATTAAAAGTCTAGGTTCACTAACTTCATATACAAGAGCTGTTACAGCCCAGGTATCTAGCCACAAATATATTCATTTTGAATGCCACAAATTAAACTATTTGCTATCTTTTATATTATATGTCCTTTGTTTTCTTAATAGTAATGTTTGGCCAATGATGATACCCACCACCACATTTGCATGTTAAATTTTATCCCCCCAAAATTAGATAATCTTGACCTATTCTGTCTGTTGGCATTATTGTCACCTTGGTCATCAGATAGATACCCAATTTTCTTGATTATATAAAAAAGAAACTGTGATGTGCCTCATTTCACAAAGCAGCTTAATGGTTTTAAGTTTCCTAATTTCTAGTTTGTGCTTCTTTCTTTGTACTTTCCATTTTAAATACCTGAAGTGGTCTGTATGGGTTTCCGCTTTCATACATCATTTGAGGATAGTCCAATATATTGATTTAAGATTGATTGACTTGGTCTGGTAATTGCCTAAGCAGTTACTTGAATAGAGGCACTCATTGAATGATAAACTAATATTGTAAAGATAGATATATAAGGAAGGGCATGGTAGCTATGCCTGAAATCTCAGTGCTTTGGGAGGCTGAGGCAGGTTGCTTGAGGTCAGGAATTTAAGACTAGCCTTTGCAACATAGTGAGAACTTGTCTCTACCAAAAACAAAGAAAATTAGCTGGATGTGGTGGCTCACGCCTCTACTGTAAAATGCTACAGGGAGCAGTTGCTAATACACTTGAAACAAATAAAAAAAGATAGAAAGACTCAGCAAAGAAATAGAAGATACAAAGAAGAACCAAATGGATGGATGTAGTGGCTCCCATCCATTGGACCACTTCGGGAATCCAAAATTGAAAGTATAAAGAAAGAAGCATAAACTAGAAATTAGGAGACTTAAAACCATTAAACTTCAACTTGTTCTGTTCTACTAAATTTTTTATTACATCTTCACTCACTTTTAAACTTACTGCCCCTATCCTTTGGCTATTCTTCTTTCCCACTCTTTCATTCTTTTCTTTTGAATATAATAAAAAAAAGATTTGTGACATTTGTGAATGTTATCAGGAAAAGGCCAGATAACAGGTTTAACAAGAGTTCCTTTGGATTGCATTTATTGCATTGGTGAATTTATCATAGATATATTTTGGAGAAATGGTAGAGAAGAGGGAGAAAGTAGAATAATGGGTATTTATAAAATCAGATCCACCATGAAATTAGTTTATAACTATCAAGTGAATCCTTTGAGACCTTCCTGTGGAATTTTTCTCATAAGTGGCTTCTAGACTGGGTATGGTGGCTCACACCTGTAATCCTAGCACTTTGAGAGGCTGAAGCAGGTGGACCATATGAGACCAGGAGTTTGAGACCAGCTTGGCCAACGTGGCGAAACCCCGTCTCCTCTAAAAATACAAAAATTAGCCAGGCATGGTGGGCGCACATCTGTAATCCCAGCTACTTGGGAGGCTGAGGCAGGTCACTTGAACCCTGGAAGTGTAGGTGCAGTGAGCCGGCATCACGCCACTGCACTCCATCCTGGGCAACAAAGTGAGACTCCGCCTCAAAAAAAAAAAAGATTATTTATTTAGCCTTACTAAGCAGCACCCATGGATTGGTACCAGTTATCTGAGCCATTCCAGAGTTTTAAATGAGAATCCACTGGTATCTTGTTTTAGTCCCTCTCCCCATACCCTTGGTCTATACACACACACATGTACAAATATTCTGGATCACATGGACATATACCCCCCCCCCCGATTTTCATATACATATAAACTTAGATTTCAATCTCTTCTCATCTAAATCTTTTATTACATCTTCACTCACTTTTATATTTACTGTCCCTGTCATTTGCATAGTCTTCTTTCCCTCTCTTTGTCTTACAAATTTATTAATATAACTTTTTTACTTGCCATTTTAAGAGTATTTCAGCTAGAAGCTGAAGTAGACTGTTGAGTATTATTGGGAAGTAATATTGGGAGGTTAATATCCCATGGAGGCTTCATATGAGTTTCCTTTAAGCAGAAACCAAGTAGTTTTAGTTTAAGAATGTAGCTGATTTAATGAAGGCAACAATAAACACTGGGGTCTACTAGAGGTGGGAGGGAGGAGGAAAGGGTTGAAAAACTTTCACTTACTGCCTGTTTGACAGGATCAATCATAGCCCAAACGTGAGCGTTACACAATATATCCATGTACCAAACCTCCACATGAACCCCCTGAATCTAAAATAAAAGTTGAAATTGTATTTTAAAAAAAGAATGTAGCTTATTTAAGAATGTAATCCTAGGGAGCAGGATGAGGCATATGGAAATTAAAAAGGGAAGGTTGGAGAACCCATGTAAAAATGCATCGTTGAGTTGGGTACTAGTTGTACTACTCTGTGGGACCAACTGAAAAGCCTTATGACTTGTATCTAAGGACCATTTATCTGTCTTAGGGAAGAAAGGGGGAAGGATTTATCTGTTGCCCCAAGGTTTGCCTTCCTCATATGGTTTCGTTATGTATAAGTATGGAGTAGAAACTTGCATTAAACAAAGAGACAAGTATCTAGAGTCTAAAACTGGTGCAGTTAGTAGTATCTGTTTAGAACTGAACAAAGTGTGGTGAAAGTAGTCACAGCACTGTTTGCCAACAGCTGTTGTTAGAATAAGAGATGAGACGAAGAGGATTTGAAATGATGCACAGTTTTGTCTAAAATACATGTTTAATTGGAAGCTCCTGTTCACTCTTTTATTTAAACATTAATTCAGCTTTTGATACATTAATGTAGGGAATATACAAAACATAAATTTACATTAGGTAATATTCTAACAAGATGAATCTTCCACCCAAGTTTGGAACCAGGAGATTACTGCTGCAGCCACATTCATTTTACCTTCTGATTATTCCCCTTCCTCTGTCCCCACAGGTAACTGCTATCCAGAATTTTATGTTTATAATTCCTTTGCTTAAAAAAATGTTTTACGATATATGTGTTTTTTTCTCAACAATAAATTGTCCTGCATTTTTTTTTTGTTTTTGTGCATTACAGAAATACTAATGGATAGTATGTGATCTTCTATGACTTTGTTTTCCTTCAACAAGATACATCTAAGATACATCCATGTTGTTGCATGTAGTTGTTCTTTTCAGGTGCTGTATAAAATTGGATTATGTTAGGGAAGAATGAGAAGTTAACTATTTAATGGATACAGGGGTTCAATTGAGGAAAAAGTTCCAGAGTTAGTGTTGATGGTTTCACAAAAGTATAAATGTATTTAATGCCACTGATTTAAACAATTCAGAATTGTTAAAATGGTAATTTTATATTATGTACATTTTGCCACAAGATAGAAAGGATGGTACAAAACAAATTTTGTGGTATTAGGGTGAACAGGGAGTTTATTGTTTAATGGATATAGTGGTTCGTTCTGAGATAATGGAAAAGTTATGGAAATGGATGGTGAGAGTGTTTGTACAACAGTGTAAATGCACTTAATGTCACTAAATTGCACACTTAAGATTGTTTAAATGGGAGATTTTATTTTATATGTGTATTTTACCACAATTAAAAAAACAATTACTTGGCATTAATATACCACAACTGATTTGTCCATTCTCCTGCCAGGGGTTATGTATGTGGTTACCAGATTTTTCAACTGTGACAAATGAGCTGCTTTAAACATGATCATACAGTTTTCTAGTCCACCTGTTATTAAATCTCTAGGTTACATACTTAGTTGTGGAATTGCTAGTTCAATAGGATGTGGGCATGTTAGTTTTATAAAATGATGTAAAATTATTTTCCCAAGTACTTATACCAGTGTTGTTGTATACCCATATTTCTTTTTTAAAAATACTCTATAAGTTTTATGTAGTTTCATTTCAATTATGTGTTACAAATATTTTCTCTGCATTTATAGCTTATATTTTCATTTTAATGATAACTTTTCATCAACATAAATTCCTATATTCAATATAATTAAACTTATTAGTTTATTTCTTTGATTTGTCTACTTCATAACTTAAGAAATTTTCCTCTGGTCCCACATCATGAATTTATCCAGGTTTTCCTCTAAAATTTTCTATGTGCTTATCAGTAGTTCATCTCAGGCTGTTCTTCACAGTTGTCTCTCTGATGACATAAAGACACATCTTGAATCAATTTTATCTTTTTGTAGAAATCTCTCCTGGCATTTTTTGGACTGTACCAACTTGGAAGGTTTTTTTTTCTAGGTCTGTCGCACAGCTGTCTTGTTGGTATTGTTCTTTACTTTTGTATTGAGGATGCCTGTTAACCATTCTTCCCTTTTGTATCAACTATTTTCTATACTGTTTCTTCCTCTTTTAGTTCTACTTGTTTCTTATAGAGCATATTTTCCACTAGCTACATGAGAAACCCTGTATAGGAAGAAAATGTTTGGATTATTTGTATATCTTAACGTGTTTATTCTGCCCTCACACAGATTAATAATTGAGCTACATACAGAACTCTTGACTGCAAATACTTTTTCTTCAGAAAATGGAATCCATTGTTACCCTGCACGTTAGTTCCAGCATCTCTGATTCCTCAGCCCTTGTTTTATTTGGCTTCAGGGAGATGTCATTTGCGTACCACAAAATTTCACCTGTTTCAACTATAAGATTCAATGGGGTTTTTGGTCTGTTTACAGAGTTGTGCAACCATTCTATGCTCAAATTTAGATAATTTAAATCACTCTAAAAAGAAACTTTCTGCCCGTTAGTTTCTTTCTATTCCTCCTGCTCTTACTAGCTATAGGAAACCATGATTTTTCCTTTTGTCTTTATAGATTTGCCTATTCTGAAAATTTTATATAAATAGAGTCTTAAAATTTGCAAGGATCATTCATGTTGTAGTGTGTACCAGTATTTTATTTCTTTTTATGGCCAACATTCTATTATATGGATTATTTTGTTTATTCACTCATTAGTTGACAGCACTTGGATCGTTTCCATATTTTGGCCATTATGGATAATGTTGCTGTGAACATTTGCATACAAATTTTTTTTTGTGGACATGTTTTCTGTTTTGGGGGTATATACCTGGGAATGAAATTGCCGGGTCATATGGTAAGTCTGTGTTCAACATTTTGAAAAATTGCCAAACTGATTTCCAAAGTAGCTATAACATTTTACATTCCACTAGTAACAGATATGAGCTCCAGTTTTTCCATATCCTTGCCAACATTTGTTATTATCTATCTTTTTTATTATAGCTATTTTAATATGGAATATGAAGTGATAACTCGTGTTTTTTATTTGCATTTTCGTAATGCATAGTGATGATCAGCATCTTTTCACATACATATTTACTATTTGTGCAGGCATACCTTGGAGATAATGTGGATTCAGTTCCAGACCACCACAATAAAACAAATTCTCAGTAAAACAAATCACACAAATTTTTTGGTTCCCCAGTGCATATAAAAGTTGTGTTTACGCTATACTATAGTCTGTCAATTGTGCAGTACTATTATGTTTAAAAAATACATGCACACCTTAATTTAAAAAATACTTTGTTGCTTAAAAAAAAAAAACATCTGAGCCTTCAGTGAGTCATAATATTTTTGCTGGTAGAGGCTCTTTCCTTGATGTTGATGGCTGCTGACTGATTAGAGTGGTGGATGCTGAAAATTGGAGTGACTGTGGCAGTTTCTTAAAATAAGACAATGAAATTGCTACAATTGCCTCTCCTTTCAGGAAGGATTTCTCTGTAGCAGGCAATGCTGTTTGATAGTGTTTTATCCACAATGAAACTCCAGAACTGGAGTCAGTCCTCTCGGACCCTGCCACTGCTTTATCAACTCAGTTTATGTAATGCTTTGAATCCTCTATTGTCTTTTCTATTTTTAAAAGAATTTTTTCCTCAACAGTCACTACCACAGAATATGTTGTCAACAATTTTCACAGCATCTTAACCAGGAATGTATTTTCCTACTGCATTTTTTCCTCTTTCTCCTCTCTGTCCCTCCCTTCCTTTTTGCCTTCCCTCTTCTCTCACTCCCTTCCTTCCTTCCTCTCACTCTCTTCTCTGTTTTTGTTTTCTTTTTTTGTTTGTTTTTTTTTTTTCTTCTAAAGCCAAGGTACCACTCATTTTTTTAAATGAGAAAAATATAAATGCACATACAAACCATCTTAAGTGCAATACTAGTCTTCCCTTTTGAAAGACACATTATCTCAGGGATAATGATTCACTGACTTTTTTTAATGGTTTAGCACAAAATAACGAAAATGCAAGAGTTTCAAAATGGTTTATTGATTACATGTTGAATAAATTCTCTAAGCAAATGCAAGCTGAAATTTATAAATATGGACAAATGTGAAATTATTGTAAGTAGATATCTCCTGCTGCTATTTCTTTTAAAAAAATATTCACTCATAATAATTATACATATTATAGGGTACAGTGTGATGTTTTGATACCTGTATACTTGCGTAATGATCAAATCAAGTAATTACCATATTCATCATCTCAAATATTTATCTTTTTTTTGGTGGGAACATTCAAAATTTTCTCTTCTAGCTATTTTCAGATATACAATACCTTATTGTTAACTATAACCACTCGATTGTGCAATAGAAGACTGGAACTTACTCCTCTTGTCTTACCCTAACTTCGTATCCACTGACCAACTTCTTCCCTTACTGGCCCGCTCTACCTCATTACCCTATCCAGTCTCTGATAATCACTGCTCTGTTCAGTACTTCTGTGAGTGCCGCTTATTTAGATGCCACATATGAATGGGATCATGAAGTGTTTGTCTTTCTGTGTCTGGCTTATTCCAGTTAACATAATGTCCTCTATGTTTGTCCATGTTGTCCAAATGATAGGATTTTATTCTTTTTTTAATGGCTGAATAGTATTCCATTGTGCGTATATACCACATTTTCTTTATCCATTCATTTGTTGTTGGATACTGCTACTTTACCTGGAGAGCCCTCCATTAATTATTATGTTACAGTCACTCATAATTTTATCTGTTTTGTTCATTCCTATATCTGCAGTGTCTAGAATCTCACAGGATTTAGTAAGGGTAGTGGGTGTGTGAGTAGTGAGTGTGTATGTGTGAATAAGAACTTTCAGAAGGAAATTAGATATTCCATAGGATGGGGTAGCCTATTAGGATTACAGATTCCTACAGTAGCATTTGAAAACTCTAAAATCTAACAAAGAGGGAAGATACTATAACCCATTATATTAGCTACTAGTTGTTGAACGGTAATATTTTTAAACATGTCAGCTACTTGATGTGCTCATCTACATGCACATTTGTATGTGAATATGACAGAATTCATAGGAATTTGTTCTGAGTGAGACAAAGGTTAGTCCCAGTTGATTGTCATTTGAATAAAATCATTTTTTTGTTGGTTTAGCATTTTTTTTTAAATTTTAACTTTAATATTTAAAGTTTTAGTTTACTTATTTAAGCAATATAGTGTTAATTAGAGATGTCTTGATTAAAGCAAATTATATGTTTTACAGTGATACATTTGATATTGCCTGGAATGGCAGAACTGGGATTCACCAGAGCAGACTATCAAGTAGCACCTCCTTACTTGATAAAGATGGAATATTTGCTAATTCAACTAGCAGCAAACTCCTGGAGAGAGCCCATGGAATTCTCACGTCAGTACTGTTCAGTAATGTGATTTTTGTTTTATGTCTGGTTTAAAATTTCTGGCAGAAAAAATGAAGAAGGGGGATAGTGAAGTGTTATTTTTTTGGGCAGAATTTTGACTGAAAGAAGACTCAAAGGTATTTAGTTAGTATTTACAGCCATGAATCTCACATGATATAAAGCTTGTGTTTTTGTTGATTTTTTTTCTCCCCCATATTACCAGGAGAATCATGACTGAATATATTTGTTATGGAGATGATAATAAATGTCTTATTGTTCTAGACAGGCCCTACCTTCAGAGAAAGAAAAAACTGTTAGCTCTTGTTAGATTTCCCAGTTTTTACTATAATTATCCTTTAATTCTATTGGTCCTAACAAATTAGACAAGAAATTTTCCTGTAAGTGGTGAATGGTTGAGAGATACATAAGACTTATCCAAGCTTTCCATTTCTCATTAACTGATTATAGAGCTGGTTTGAAGACATAACTATAACCATGCTTTACCATGCTTCATAGAGAACCCATCTTGCCAAAAAAGAAAGAGAGAAAAAATTAGCCAAGTGTGGTGTGCATGCATGTAGTTCCAGCTACTCAGGAGACTGAGGAAGGAGGATCAGTTGAACCAAGGAAGTTGAGGCTCCAAAGAGCCATGATCTTGCCACTGTACTTCAGCCTGGGTGACAGATTAAGATCCTGTCTCTGAGGGGAAAAAAAAAAGGAAAAAAAGCTATTAGCATTAACATATTTTAGATATTTCCCAAGCATATCATTTGATCACTAGCTAGAGGTGTGACTGAATTGGATTCCTTAATCCTCATCTGAATCACAGGTTAGTGTTAATAGACTGTATTTATGTAGGTCTTGCTCTACCGCAGAGATATACATTAACTCATTTAATCCTCACAACAACTTTTAAATTATAGATAGTATTGTCATCCTCATTTTACATTATTACATAATGAAAAATTAGAGGTTAAAAATTATACCTTAGTAGGTGGTAGACCATAGATTGTTGTCCAGGTCTTTCTAACTTTGCAGCCCATATTCATAAGTGTTGGGCTTTATTCCATCTTTCTGAGGTTATAAAAAGAGCTAAAAATAGGGGCCGCAGTGGCTCATGCCAGTTGTCCTGGCGCTTGAGGAGGTGAGGCTATGCATTTGAGGCCAGCCAACCTGGGCAACATAAGAACCTCTCATTCATTTAAAAAAAAAAAATTTCCTTGTTACCAAAAAAGCTAAAAATAAAAAAGACTTGGTCTAAGTATGATATTGAGGTTTGAATAAGGAAAAAATGAGTCGAATAGAAGAATTTTTAATTATCAGAAATGGAAGATTATATTTTGGTGATAAGTACATTTTAAAAAAAATTTATGAAACTTAGTCATGTCATTTAGTCTTGAAATCATAGAAATAAGTCTTCTGTAGGTACAAGAAGCTACTAACAACTGAAGAAAATGAACCTGTAGCTTAGAATGTATAAACTTGGTGTTACTAATCATCAAGTGTATATCTGTTTATATAACAAGGCAAGTATCTTTTCCTTGTTTATTCTTCCTTCCCAAGGTGCCTGCTTGGTTGAATCAGTGTTTTCATATAGAGGACCTACAGTCTTAGTAATGGGTATATAATATGTTGTTTTAGAAGAGACCTTGAAATCTTTGTTCTCTACAGTAGCTTTTGTTTCTGTTTTTTACAGTAGCTTTTTTTAATGAATGATTTATCTCTATAGGAGAAACAAAAATTTCAAATCCAAGCCTGTCCTTCCAAAGGTGAGTATTGTGGAAACTTTTTTTTGTAATGGTACTCTGCTACACAATTATTTTTTATTACTCATACAATCTTTATACATTAAAAACAAATAACCTTGTTTGTATTTAGTCTTGAAATGATAGTGATCGTGCACGTAGTTGAATTCATTTTAGAAATATCACTGTTATGAAATGCTAAGCATAATGATTCAGGTAAATATTTATTTGTGATATATACCATTTTCTAGTATTTTAATAGCTTCTGAATATAAATGTAAATTTTTTTTCATTATTGTCTCTTTATATAAAGTCTTTTTGTTTCTTTTTGAGCCAAGTTATGGTCAAATTGTGAATTATACCTGATTTTAAACTAATTTCTGATTAGTGCTCACTTAATCCAATTATCTATAGTAAATGTTTGCCAGGTTTTTTCTGTAAAGGGATATTGTCTTTTCAGACTTACGGTTTCTGTTGTAACTAGTTGGCTTTGCTGTTGTAGCACAAATGCAGCTATAATTTGCATTCTGATAAAACTTCATTAATGGACACTGAAAATTGAATTATATATAATTTTTCAAATGCCATAAAATAATAACATTATTATTTTAACCCATATAAACCATATGTAAATACTGGGCAGGGTTTGATGAGCAGTACTTGCCCCTATGTTAATATAGCTCTGGTTTTTTTGTGTGTGTTTTTTTGGTTGGGGAAGGGTTGTTTTGTTTTGCTTTGTTTGTTTTATTAATGTTCATAGCAGCTTTATTTGTAATAGCCAAAAACTGGCAGCAACTCAGAATTTCATCAACAGAAAAATGGATAAACACACTGTGGTATATCCATATAATGGAATACTTAACTCAGCAATAAAAAGTAATAAACTGTTGATACATGTAACAACATGAATGAATCTCAAAATAATTACATTGTAATAGTAGATACTGTATATAAATCTTAGAAAATATGAACTACACTAACAGAGAACAAAGAGGTGGTTTTAATGATACAGACATTTCCAGGGACTACACCTCGCTGGGTCAGTGCAGATAAGTAGTTAAAAAGCACACTCCCGGCTGGGCGCAGTGGCTCATGCCTGTAATCCCAGCACTTTGGGAGGCCAAGGTGGGTGGATCACGAGATCAAGAGATTGAGACCATCCTGGCCAACATGATGAAACCCTGTCTCAACTAAAAAATACAAAAATTAGCTGGGCGTAGTGGCGCACGCCTGTAGTCCTAGCTACTTGGGAAGCTGAGGCAGGAGAATTGCTTGAACCTGGGAGGTGGAGGTTTCAGTGAGCCAAGACCATGCCACTGCACTCCAGCCTGACGCCTGGTAACAGAGCGAGACTCAGTCCCCTCACAAAAAAAAAGCACACTCCCCGGTTAATTTCTGGAAGGGGTTTGTCTGTATACTTCTCTAGCTGTTGTTTGAGAACTGGGCTCCTCTAGGCTGCATCTGGTAGCCAGTGGGGCAAACAAATGGTACACTCCTGGGATACTGACTGTCAGTTCCAGTGTTTCCTGAATTTTTTTCATCTGGCTTGCTCCAGCAATAAAGCTAGAGCAGATTATCTCTGTAGATTATTCCTGGAAGGAATTTGTTCATGCACTGATCACAACAATGTGTGTGAAGGGACATAAATTATAAAAAGATAGAAAATGTAACATCAAAAAGAAAAAATAGGAAGGGTGAGTAAAAATGTACTGTTTATGCATGCAATGAAAGTTTAGTTTTTATAAGCATAAAACTAAAGTTATATGACTGGCTTTATGTAAGCGTCAAGGTAACCACGTTTAGTGGATACACAAAGATAAAAGGATGGAAATCATACTGCTATAAAAAACAGTAAACCACAAAGGGAAGACAGCAGTATTGGAAGAAAGGCTCTACAAAATGATAAAATAATGAATGAAGTGGCAATAGTAAATCTTTACCTATCAATAACTGGTTTGAATGTAAATGGATTAAATTTTTCAATTAAAAGACACAAAGTGCCTCAATGCATTAAAAAAAAGAGAGACTCGGGCCAGGCATGGTGGCTCACACCTGTAACCCCAGCACTTTGGGAGGCCGAGGTGAGTGGATCACGAGGTCAAGAGATGGAGACCATCCTGATCAACATGGTGAAACCCTGTCTCTACTAAAAAATACAAAAATTAGCTGGGCATGGTGGTGCATACTTGTAGTCCCAGCTACTTGGGAGGTTGAGGTGGAAGAATCACTTGAACTGTGAGGTGGAGGTTGCAGTGAGCTGAGATTGCGCCACTGCACTCGAGCCTAGTGTCAGAGCGAGACTGTCTCAAAAAAAAAAAAAATACTCATCTATATGCTACCTGCAAGAGACTCACTTTAGCTTTAAAGATGTACAAACTGAACATAAGGGATGGAAAAAGATAATCCCATGCAAATAAAAACTTAAAGAGAGCAACAGTAGTTATCCTTGTAACAGACAAAATAAACTTTAAGTCAAAAACTGTAGATGAGATAAAGGAGGTCAATATATAATGATAAAAAGGGGTCTGGTCATCCAAAGGATATAATGATTTTAAATATATATGCACCCAACATTGTAGCATCTAAATGTATAAAGCAAATATTGAGACATCTGAAGAGAGAGATAAACTACAATACAGTAATCCTAGAGGATTTCAGTACCCCGCTTTCAACAATGAACAGACCATCCACACCAAAAATCAATAAGGAAACACTGGGTTTGAAGAGAACAGTGGACTGAATGCATTTAATAGACATCTACAGGACATTTCAATCAACAGCATCGGAATACACATTCATCTGAAGCATACATGGGACATTCTTCAGGATAGATCATATGTTCATAAAACAAGTCTTAACACTGAAGTCATATCAGGTATCTTTCCTGACCAATTGTGGTATGAAACTAAGAATGAATAATAGGATAAAGCATGGAAAATTCATGAATGTGGAAATTGAAACAATATTCTCTTGAACAACTAATTTGATGTACTTATTATAGCAAATAAAAAGTTGAAAGGGAAATTAGAAAACATCTTGAGACAAATGAAAATGGAGTCGCAACATAACAAAACTTACAGAATGCAACAGAAGCAGTTCTTAGAGGGATTTCGTAAGAACATATGCCCACATAAAGATGGTGATGTGGTGGCGGTGCCTGTAGTCCTAGCTACACAGAAGTCTGAGGAGGAAGCATCACTTGAGCTTAGGAGTTTTAGACGCAGTGAGCTATGTTCATTTCACTGTACTCCAGCCGCAACATAATGCTATACCTCAAGGAACAAAAGAAATAGTACAAAATAAACCCAAAGTTAGTAGAAGGGAGGGAATAGCAAAGATGAGTGCAGAAATAAATAGAGCTATAAAAACAGTAGAAAAGATTAGTGAAGCTAAGAGTTGGGTTTTTTTTTAAGGATAAAATAACCAGGAAAGAATAAAATAAAAAATGAGAGATACCACAGAAATGAAAAACAGTAAGAGACTGTTATATGAGAACTTAAATACTAACAAATTGGATAACCTAGGAGAAATGGATAAAGTTCCAAGAAACATAGCTCACCAAGACTGAGTCATGAAGAAACCAGGAATGTGATCAATAATAAGGAAATTGGATCAGCAATACATTTTTTTTTTTGAGATGGAGTCTCGCTCTGTCACCCAGGCTGGAGTGCAGTGGCTCAGTCTTGGCTCGCTGCAACCTCCATCTCCCAGGTTCAAGCAATTCTCCTGCCTCAGCCTCCTAAGTAGCTGGGGTTACAGGTGTGTGCCACCACGCCTGGCTGATTTTTGTATTTTCAGTAGAGTTGGGGTTTGACCATGTTGGCCACGCTAGTAACGAATTCTTGAGCTCAAGTGATCTGCCTGCCTTGGCCTCTCAAAGTGCTTGGGTTACAGGCATGAGCCACTGTGCCCGGCCAGCAATAAAAAGTCTTTCATAAAAGAATAGCCCAGTACTAGATAGTTTCACAATGCAACACTACCAAACATTCAAAGAATAATGAATCCCAGTCCTTCTCAAACTCTTTCAAAAAATTGAACTGGAGAGAATACCTCAAGCTCATTTTATAAGGCCAGCATTATCCTGATACCCTATGAAAATACTACAAGAAAATTAGTTTAGGTACTATGGAGAACACTTTGGAGATTTCTCAAAGAACTAAGAGTTGAACTCCCATTCAACCCAGCAATCTCATGACTGGGTGCATGCCCAGAGGAAAATAAATAGTTCTACCTGTATGTTCATTTCTGCACTATTCACAATAGTGAATATCCTCATCAAAATTCTATTACACCATATTCAATACAATATTGAAAGGATCATTTACCATGATCAATTGGGATTTATTCTTGGGATACAAGAATGGTTCAACATATGCAAATCAATAAATGTGATTTACCATATTAACACAATGAATAGCAAAAACCGTACTATCATCTCAGCACATGCAGAAAAAGAATTTGACAAAAGTCAACCTTTCATGATAAAAACTCAACAAATTTGGTATAGAAGGACTGTTCCTCAATATAATTAGGCCATATGTGACAAACCCCCAGCTGACATTATACTCACTCTGAAAAGTTGAAAGCTTTTTTTTTAGGATCAGGAACAAGAAAAGGATGCCCACTGTCACTTCTATTCAGTGTATTTCTGGAATTGTTAGATAATTTACGTAATAAAAAGAAATAAAAGGCATCCAGATTCAAAAGGAAGACGTCCTATCGTGGTTGTCAACAATATAACGTTATACAGAAAATCTTCAAGACTCCGCTCAAAAGCCATTAGAACTGATATATGAATTCCATAGTATACTTCAATAATGTTTCAGGATACAGAGTCAACATACAAAATCAGTAGTGTTTCTTGCTATTTTTTTTTAAATAGAGACAAGGTATCACTCTGCCACTCAGGCTGAAGTGCAGTAGTGTGATTGTAGCTCATTGTACCTTGAACCCATGGATTTAAGCAATCCTCCCACCTCAGCTTCCTCAGTAGCTAGGACTATGGATGTATGCTACCACAATCTGGCTATTAATTTTTTTTTTTTTTGTAGAGATAGAATCTTTTCTGTGTTGTCCAAGCTAGTCTTGAAGTCTTAGCCTCAAGTGATTCTCCTGCTTTGGCCTCCCAAAGTACTAAGATTACAGTCATGAGCCACTGCACCCAGCCTAAAAATCAATAGCATTTTATAAACAAAAAATGAACTATCTGAAAAGAAATTAAGGAAATCATCCCATTTACAATAGCATCAAAAAAATAAGCTATTTTATAGTAAATTTAATGAGGTTAAAAATCTATATAACAGAAAATCATAAAACATTGACGAAAGAAATTGAAGACACAATGATATCCTGTGTTGGTGGGTTGGAAAAATTAACATTGTTAAAATATCCATATTACCCAAAGTGATTAACTGATCCAGTACAATCTTTACAAAATTTCATTTTCATTTTTCAAAGAAATAAAAAATATCCTGAAATTCATATGAATATACAAAAGGCCCCAAATAGCGAAAGCAATCTTGAACAAAAAGAGCAAAGCTGGAGGCTCGCACTACCTGATTTAAAAGTATGTTAGAAATCTATTATCAAAACAGCATGAAACTGGCAGGAGAAAATATACATTGACCAATAGAAAAGTATTAAAAGCCCAGAAGTAAACCCATACACTTATGGTCAGTTGACTTTCAACAAAGGTGCCAAGTACACAATGAGTGAAGTACAGTCTCTTCAGTAAGTGGTGTAGGGAAAGCCGGATCTCCACATGTAGCAGAATGAAACTGGAACCATATCTCACCCCACATAAAAATCCAACTCAAGTGGGTTAAAGGCTTAAGGCCTGAAACTGTTAAGCTTGAACGCAAGTTTGAACTGTGCAGGTCCATTATACATGGGTTTTAAGAAATAAATACAGTCATCCATATCGGTGGGTTCTACATATGCAACCAGATGTGGATCAAAAATATGCTAGTTTTGAGATGCAAAATCCACCCTTATGGAGGACCAACATTTTGTACCTGCGGGTTCTGCGGGGCCAGCCATGGGACTTGAGTGTGTACAGATTTTATCTCAGAGTGGTTCTGGAACCAACCCCCATGGATACTGAGGGACAACTGTAGAAGAAAACATAGGGGGAAAACTCTATGACATTGGTCTGGACATTGACATATTGACTATGACCCTCCTAAAGCACAGGTAACAAAAGCAGTAATAGACAAATGGGATTGCATCAAACTCAAAAGCTTCTGCACAGCAAAGAAACTAATCAACAGAATGAAGGGACAAACTGTGAATGGGAGAAAATATTTGTAGACTATGCATCTGTCAGTGGGTTAATGTCCAGAATATATAAGGAGTCCAAACAACTTACTAGTAAAAAAGCAAATAATTTGATTTAAAAATGGGCGGAGGACTTGAATAGACATTTTGCCAAAGAAATGTCTTAGGGCCTGAGGATCAGCCTGCCCAGCAGCCCCATCCCTGACAATGTAGCACCTATGATCGTCGGATTTGTGCCCTCCCCCAGGGCCTAAGGATGGGCCCACTTAGTGGCCCCACTCTTGCCAACGCCACCCCCATGATGAGTGGATGTGTACTCTTACCACAGGTTCTGAGGACCAGCCCAACCAGCATCTGATGACGCTCTCCCTACAACTGGCTGAACCGGTACATTTTGTGTGTGCCTTCCAGAGCCAGTGGACTGGTGTGTATCCAGTGGTGCCACCTCTGCGACCTACAGAACCACTATGCTCTGAGTGTGTACACTGCAGGGCCCGAGTGTCAGGCTGTCTGATAGCTCTGCTCCTGGTGACACTGCCATTTCATTTGCTTGAACAACCGTGCTTTGGACACACACCCTTGGCATCAAGATCAGCTTGTATGGTGGCTTTACCCACAGCCACACTGTCACCCAGGTTGGAGTACAGTGGTGTGATCGTGGCTCACTGCAGCCTCTACCTCCCAGGCTCAATCAATTTTCCTGCCTTAGCCTCCCAAGAAGCTGGAAATACAGGCATGCACCACCATGCCTGGCTAATTTTTCTATTTTTGGTAGAGACAGGATCTCACTGTATTGCCTAGGCTGTCTCGAACTTCTGAGCTCAAGCAGCCCTCCTGCCTCGGGCTCCCAAAGTGCTGGAGTTACAGGCATGAACTACTGTCTATCCCTCTGCACTTAAACAGACAAACAAACAAAAACATGCAGGGTCTCATTATGTTACCCAGGCTGGACGTGAACTCCTTGGTTCTAGTAATCCTCCAGCCTCACCCTCCCAAGTTGCTGGGGTTAGAGATATATACGACTGTGCACGGCTTGAAACTATCACTCAAGCTTTGCACATGCTCTCCAGGACCAGAGGACTGGTTTGCTTGGTGGCACCAACATAGTACTGGAAAAGCAAACCAACTTTGTAAACACCCACAGCCTAAGTCACTGAGGCAGTAACAGCGGATGTTGATTACAGGTAAAGAAATCACACAGAGACTACACTGCTGCACCTACCTAGAACCAAAGCCAAAGCACCCTACCCAATTACACCCTAGGATCCATCTAGTGGAAAATGTCTTCTTACGAAAGTTACTCCATAAAAGTGGAAGAGGCAGCTGCTTTACCAAATGCACAGGTCAGTACAGGAACAGAAGAAATATGATACGATAACTACCATGATAAAAATATGCAAAAGAATAAAACTCACTGGTGGAAGTAAGTTCAGAATCAAATTTAGAACCAGTAGAGCTAATTTCACTTTCAAACTCAGAATATATTATTAATATAATGGTGGCTTTTAAATCTCTGGTATGAAGGTTATAACTTAAAATGGTTAGTGATGTCTATAGCTACAATTAAATGTTAAGTAACACATAATTTTAAAAAGATGTAAATGAAGACAGCAAGTTGCAAGTTTTTGGAGGTAGGGATAAATGTCTAGCATATTTTGTATGCAAAGTTAAGTTGTTACCTGTTTAAAATAGTCTATTACAAGATTTTAAAATGTAAGTCCCATAGTAACCTGAAAGAATAAAATGACAGCAGTTACATAAATAAGAAAGGAAAGAATTAAAGCTTATCTCTCCAGAAAACCACCAAAGAAGACAGAAAAATTGTAAAAGAGGAAGAAGGATAAAAAATATATATATAAAACAACTAGAATACAATTAACAAAATGGCAGGAGTGAGTCCTTACCTATCAGTAATGACCTTGAATGAAAATGCATTAAATTCTCCCATTAAAAGATACAGACTAATGGAATGAATAAAAACAAGACCCAAATGTATGATGCATTCAAGAAAATCACTTTACCTGTAAAGACTCACAAAATGAAAGTGAAGGAATGGGAAATGATATTATATACAAATAGAGACCAAAAGAGAGCATGAGTAGCTGTAGTATGTCAGATAAAATAGACTTCAAGTCAAAAACTGTAAAATGAGACAAGTAGGCTGTTATATAATGATAAAGGGATCAGTTCAGCAAGAGAATATAACAACTAAAAATATATATGCAACCAACACCAAAGCACCCAGAAATATGTGAAGCAAATATTATTAGATCTATGGGGAGAGGGAGATAGCAATACAGTAATTATAGGGGACATCAATGTAGGGTCCAGCCCTACAGGGGTCTGTGAGCCCCTCCCAGCTGGTGCAGAGATGAGAAGTTGTAGAAATAAAAGACACAAGACACAGAGATAGAGAAAAGAGTTTGGGCCCAGGGGTCCACTGCTACTCAAATCTCGAAGACCAGCAGTGTCCCCGAATGCCGGGACTCTCTCACTTTTATCGAGTTGCAAATCTGAGGGTAGGGTAGATACGGTGTGGCAGAGACTGGGGGCAAGGTAGATAGGGCATGGCAGTGATAGGGTCGAGTACATCACATGTCATTCAGGTAGGGGCTCAGGAATTTCTGGCACCCGAATTAGGGTAAGGAGCATAATGCATCAGCACTTACAGTGACCTAAAGTAGATTAAAGATTGCCTGGAAGCAGCATGCAGTGTTTAAGGAAGAGGGAGGAGTGGCAAAGGGGCAGAAGGAACAAAGAAAGCATTAGGGGTTATGGCCTTGATGCGATAATTCATTATCTTGATTGTGGTGATGGCTTCATAGCTACATAAATGCGTCAAAACTTATGCTGTATACGTTAAATATGTTCAGCTTATTTTGTTTTAGTAAAGCTGTTGGAAAAAGATAGTTGAGGGAAAGGAATTTAGACCATACTAACTTTTTGACCTTTTTACTTACTGAATATATATCTTTGAAACTTATTACTGCTTTTAATTCTTTTTAACTTTTTGTTTGCAATATCTTCTGTTTACAGTCTATGCTAGATAAGGTATATTCCTCCCCTGAGGAACTTTTTGAGTATATAATAGGAGACCAAACATCTTCAACTCACTAATTTCATCCCAGATTAAGTTCTCTATTTAAGAAGTATGGATGAGTTAGGAAGAGATGAAGTGCGGGAGAAGTGGACGGAAGGGAAGACATCTAGGTTGGGTTTTGCAGAATAAGTCAAAATTATCTGAGATCCTTGTTATTACAGGGAGCCTTTCCATTAAAACTCTCTACAGGAGCCACAGGCAGCACTTAGTTTGTACAACTTACAGTCTCTGAGATGACACACAGCTGTTCCCTTTTAGATAACAAGTTAGCCTAGTTTGCTTCAGACAAGCATCCACTTGAAATGCAGAGGCAGCTTTCATGAGCTCAAGTTCATCTTCCACAAGATGATAGCTCTGTTTTGATAGTACTTTCCCATTTTTCTTGTTAGAACTTATTCCCTCAACTTGAAACTCACTTCTATTAGATCTACTTTTCTAACATGACCTATTTTTTTAAGTTACATTCTTTCAGTGACAGCCGCATTGCCCAGTTGTACATTTGTACTTGGATATCTTCCTTATCTCAAAATTCATGGCCGAAGTGATTTTACTGTATTGCTCTCCTAGTAAATTTTTATAGTCACTTGAGCTCAAATCTTGAAGTTATTATTTTTTTGAGACAAGAGTCTTACTCTGTCACCTAGGCTGAAGTGCAGTGGCACGTTCTCGGCTCACTGCAACCTCCACCTCTTGGGTTCAAGCAATTCTCATGCCTCAGCCGCCCAAGTAGCTGGGATTACAGTTGTGCACCACCATGCCCTGCTTTGTTTTTTTTTTTTTTTTTTTTTTGGTAGAGACAGGGTTTCCCAAATTGGCCACGCGGGTCTCCAACTCCTGGCCTCGAGTGATCTGCTTACCTCAGCCTCCCAAAGTGCTGGGATTACAGGTGTGAGCCACTGTGTCCAGCCTTGAAGTTAATTTTATTACCCATTTTAGTCCTTGTTAATAGCATGAGAAATGCCTTAGTTTGTTTGGGCTGCTATGATAAAATGTTTTAGATTGGCTAATTTGCAAACAAAAAAATACAGTGCAAGAGGCAGGGAAGTTCAAAATTAAGTTTTCACAGTTTATGTCTATCGATGGCCCATTCCTCATGGAATGGTACCTTCTATGTGTTTTAACATGGCAGAAGGGATGAACAAGCTCTTTTGGTCTTCTTTTATCAAGGTACTAATACTACTACCCAGCTACTTCCCAAGGGCCCCTCCTCTTCGCCTCTTAATACTGTCACACTGGGATTAGGTTTCAATATATGAATTTTGGGAGATGCAGACATTTAGACTGTATCAAGCAATAGCTTATTAATCTTTTTGTCTACAGCACCTTGCACAGCAAGCAGTAGATAATTGTTGAAAAAATAAACTGGTTAACTAAGCTTAATAAACTCAACCATGATGATGGAATTAAGAAAGCACTGAAATAGACAAGGAACTGAATCCCTAAGAAAGGAAGTAACGCTGTATCCCTTTACCTTTAGATTTATGATATTATTTTATCTTTTTTTCATAAACCTTATGAGCAATCAAATTCTTTTTTAATGTCCTAGTAGCCTGAACTTGAATGCAGTATATCCCTAGCACTTACAACAGAGCTTGACCTTTAGTAATGACTCTGTGAATATATGTTGATTGACCAAGTTATGGTTAGGTATATGGGAAGAAGTCTGAACTCTACTTGCTAGGGAATGCATTGCTCAATGTTCATTAGTTGATATCTTATTTTTTTTTTTTTTTTTTTATGTTTTTTATTAAAAAATACCATGTTAGACAATGGATGACAAACAA
>CAUYQU010052025.1:0-20931 GCA_963574635.1 Cheracebus regulus
ATACTACAAGGCTACAGTAATCAAAACAGCATGGTACTGGTACCAAAACAGAGATATAGACCAATGGAACAGAACAGAGGCCTCGGAGGCAACACAACATATCTACAACCATCTGATCTTTGACAAACCTGACAAAAACAAGCACTGGGGAAAGGAGTCCCTGTTTAACAAATGGTGTTGGAAAAACTGGCTAGCCACGTGCAGAAAACAGAAACTGGACCCCTTCCTGACACCTTACACTAAAATTAACTCCAGATGGATTAAAGACTTAAACATAAGACCTAACACCATAAAACCTTAGAAGAAAACCTAGGCAAAACCATTCAGGACATAGGCATAGGCAAGGACTTCATGATTAAAACACCAAAAGCATTGGCAACAAAAGTCAAAATAGACAAATGGGATCTAATTAAACTCCAGAGCTTCTGCACAGCAAAAGAAACAATCATTAGAGTGAACCGGCAAGCAACAGAATGGGAAAACATTTTTGCAATCTACCCACCTGACAAAGGACTTATATCCAAAAGCTACAAAGAACTAAAAAAGATTTACAAGGAAAAAAACAACAACAAACAAACCCATTCAAACGTGGGCAAAAGATATGAACAGACACTTTTCAAAAGAAGACATATATGAAGCCAACAAACCTATGAAAAAATGCTCATCATCACTGATCATTAAAGAAATGCAAATCAAAACTACATTGAGATACCATCTCACTCCAGTTAGAATGGTGATCATTAAAAAATCTGGAGACAACAGATGCCAGAGAGGATGTGGAGAAATAGGAACACTTTTACATAGTTGGTGGGAGTGTAAATTAGTTCAACCATTGTGGAAGACAGTGTGGTGATTCCTCAAGGACCTAGAAATAGAAATTCCATTTAACCCAGCAATCCTATTACTGGGTATATATCCAAAGGATTATAAATTGTTCTATTATAAGGACACATGCACACATATGTTCATTGCAGCACTGTCTACAACAGCAAAGACTTGGAACCAACCCACATGCCCACTTATGATAGACTGGACGGGGAAAATGTGGCACATATACTCAATGGAATACTATGCAGCCATAAAAAATGATTAGTTCGTGTCCTTCGTAGGGACATGGATGAACCTGGAAACCATCATTCTCAGCAAATTGACACAAGAACACAAAATCAAACACCACATGTTCTCACTCAAAGGTGGGTGTTGAACAATGAGAACACATGGACATAGGGAGGGGAGCATCACATACTGAGGTCTGTCAGTGGGGACTAGGGGAGGGGTACAGGGAAGGGTGGGGAGTTGGGGAGGGATAACATGGGGAGAAATGTTGCCAGATATAGGTGATGGGGAATGAGGCAGCAAACCACATTGCCATGTATGTACCTATGCAACAATACTGCATGTTCTTTATATATACCCCAGAACCTAAAATGCAATTGTATGTGTGTGTGTATATATTTATATATGTATATATAGTTATCATTATATACCTATGTATATATATAATTATATATATGTGTGTATATATATAATTATGTATATATATTATGTACATATAATTATATCTATATACAATTGCATTTTAGGTTCTGGGGTATATATATATACATATATATATACACACATATATATATACATATATATGTATATATACTCACGTATATATATACATATATATATATACATATATATGTATATATATATATACACACATATATGTATATATATATATATACACACACACACATATATGTGTATATATATATATATACACACACACACACATATATATATTTAAAAAACAAAACAAAACAAAAAAAACTGCAACTAACTCAGTGTCTGCCCAAATGGCTGCCCAGTTTTGTGCTTGAAACCCAGGGCCCTGGCAGCATAGACACCTGAGGGAATCTCCTGGTCTGCGGGTTCCAAAGGCTGTGGAAAAGCATAGTATTTGGGCCGGAGTGCACCATCACTCATGGCTCAGTCCCTCACGTCTTCCCTTGGCTAGGGGAGGGAGTTCCCCGACCTTTTGTGCTTCCTGGGTGAGGCAATGCCACACCCTGCTTCGGCTCACCCTCCATGGACTGTACCCACTGTCTAACCAGTCCCAGTGAGATGAGTTGGGTACTTCAGTTGGAAATGCAGAAATCACCCACCTTGTGCATTGATCTCACTGGGAGCTGCAGACCAGAGCTGTTCCTATTTGGCCATCTTGCCAGTCACCGACAAAACTCTTAAGTTTAAAGACAGGGATTTATAACCCACCAGGAACATTCTCAAGTCACAGCACTTACTATCACTTACTATACAAACCATTGGTGGGAAGAGACATTTAAAAAGCACTCACCTGTTCTCTCTGAATTTCTGAAGGGAGTTCAAAGCCTTTTGCTGCGAGAAATACCCAGCTAGACCTGAATTTCATGTTCCTGATTTCTTTACTTCCAAGTGCTTCTATGGTATTCTTGGCATCATCCTTCAGTCTGCAGGACAAAGGGGAAAGTATGTGAACATCTCAGGGAGCCGTGGACGGGAGGGGAGCTCTGCTCTGGGTGTGTTACACTGTGCGTCCTTGAACAGAGATTTCTAAATACATGTATTTAGAAATACATGTATGCAATGTATTACATGCTGCAATGCATGACACACGGTGGCGGCCAAGAGGCACACAGGCTTGTTGAAGATGTCACATTTCTAGTTAACCATAGGACATCCAGAGCCACTTCAGACCTCAATTTGGGGCACGGAATTCTACTTTTCAATTCTGGAAAGCCTTTGTGCTTTGGGTTGAATCACAGGCTCACACTCAGGCAACACAATTTTCAGCTATTGCTCTGCCCCTTGTTTACTGATCACAGAATAAGGTGGAGAGAAAGTGCTGAAAGACAAAAGCAAATGTCAAAACCGCCTCCTTTTCATAACCAGAAAAGTCAGCATCATAAAGGAGAAAGAAATGTCAAATGGCACCACCACTGCAAACAGTAAGATGTGGAGGAAGTGACGGGAGGGTAGAGAGGAAAGAAAACCAGCAAGTTTGGATTGTTCCGAGTGAGTTACATCAGAGTTTTTCAAAGTATGCTCCAAAGAACCTCGGTTTGGTAAGATGCTCCATAAAGAAAGGAACCAAAAAAGGAACCTGAGGTCAGAGACATTTGGGAAATGCTGGGGTCAGCAGCCCTATCTGGGAAATTCACAACACAGACAAGCACTTTGACGGTTCTTAGAAACTCTGCAGCAAAGACACAAGTTTACTTAGTAGGACACACTCTGAGAAGCACTGAGCTACACCCACCTCTAGTACAGCATTGGATGTGTATGTGTGTATTTCTTTATTAGTTTCCTCTTTCTATAGTGAAATTATCTCCATTTCCTCTCACATTGCTGTAAGTATTAATGCCACCCTGGGTTTAGGATTTCTGCCCAGAGGTTAGTTTTTCTGTCCTAATTATGGTCAGCAGTGGCTTTGTCTTGATTCCTGGAAATACTCCTTTGATTTAGTTTCTAGTACTTCTGTGCTCCACTGGTTAGTGATTTTATTATTATTATTATTATTTTTAAAGAAATGCAATCTATTTTGTCATGACTTTTATTCTTTTTCCTTAGAGAAGTACTTTGCTCCTGGACTTTCTGGTTGTCCCCAGAGGATGTCACTGAAGGATCCTGGCATTCCCCGCCCCAGCTGGCTTCTCTTGCCCACCACTGTAACAAATCCACACCCACTAACCTTGTGCTTCCGTCGTCATATGTCACCATGAAGAGCAGGGATTTTGGAGGAGCACTCTGAATAAACTTTGTCATTGGTCCAGAGTTATCTGTTGGGCGATGCAAGTCAGTTTTAGGGTCTTTGCTGTTCACTGAACCTTGGGCTCTGGGCTTCCTCCTGCACCTGCCTTCTGTGTCCACTCTGAATCCTTGGGCTTCTAGCACTTGCTGCTCAACCCTGCAGATGGTGTGCTACAGTTGAGCACTGGATGTGTAAACATTCACAGGAGTGCCTTGGGGACTATCTGGGGTGAATGGCACAGCGTAGAAGTAATAGAACTATGCAGAACACTTGCAATAGGTATTCAGGGTGGTAGTGAAAGGGGGTCAAGATAAGGAGCTTTTATGGCCAACAAACAAGAGAAGTGGAGCCCCTGGTGGGAAAACTCCTTAGAAATTAGATCATAGAGATTCTATTAACCAAACTCTCAGCAAGCAGCAGCCTGTGCGGAACAGGTGGAGTGTTCTCTGCGGTCACTGACAAAGACCCACATCCACACCGCGACTGTTGAGCAGAGTGATCTTGCAATCACACCAACATGTGCAGGAGAGAAACTCTCACAGAACTTAAAGTGGAGTGACCTTGCAGTCACACCGATGTGTGCAGGAGAGAGACTCCCATAGAACTTAAATATGAGAATTGTGGACTAGGGGCAGGTCTGTGCTAAGACACTCACCTATGCCTTGTAAACTAAAGGTAAAGCTCAAACCCTGTTACTTGCCACGTGGCTCATTATTTACAATTCTGCTTAGGTTAGCTGCAGAGTACAACTGCGTCCTTCTCATTGGGTGGATACAGGCATTTTCTATTCCTCGTCTTCACTATCTTTAAAAAAACTTGTTTTTGAAACTCTCAGTATAAATAAAAATAAGACAGGATAATATATCCTGACCAACAACTGTAGTCAAGATTCAGTGCCAGAAAGGAGAGACCATTGAGAAAGACTGGGGACCCGTGGGTTCCAGAAATGCTTGCCCTGGGCCCAGCAGAGCACCATGAGTCAGCGGAAGTAATTGTGACAGCTTTTAAAGGATGATGATATTTAGGGCAGGATGCTGGTGGCCTTATTTTACACATAATGTACTTGGCATTTTTTTAAAAAGGCCTTTTCTCTTTCTTATTATATCATGAAGGCTAAAAAGGGAAAGACATAAGAAAACTGTAATAGAAGAAAAGACATTTCTGGATGATGCCTTCAAATGGTCTATGAATTCAATTAGAGCTTAGGAGAATCTATATAAGACCACTCTGGATTACTCAGGAGAGTTGTTGGCAATTTTCTAGTAGACAGAATAAAAAACGGTTGGCATTTTTTCTTTGTGCTTTTTAATCTTATGTTTCAAATTCATTTGAATTTTAACGGAAACATTTTTCTTACCGCCTTCATACATATCGAAACATCTTGTTGCTGTCACATTCCCAGTTACATCTGAAAAGAAAATAAGTAGAATTTTAAAGGAAAGTTCACAGCACCAGGGCACACTTGTGGCACCAGGGCCTGGGGAAGGACATATTTCTTCCCTGTCTGTCTCCAGGAAGCACCACTCATATGATGACCCAGCATGCAGAGACAGAGCTGGCCCCTTAAGGAGAGCCCCCAAAACCAGGTCAGAGGAAAGTGCTGGAAGCTGTGCTAGAACTTTCTTCCAGTTTGCTTTGGGTTATACCTGATGGAACACTAACACCTCCCCTACCCACCGGGTCCCACAGAAATACCAGCCTCTTCACCAGGCCTTCTTCCCACAGAAACACTGGACCCCCTCACCCAGGCCCACCTGCCACATCCCACAGAAACACGAGAGCCCCTCAGCCCATTCACTTCCTGTTTCCAGTCTCCTTCAGGGCTGACTAGGAGCGTTTGACCTCCACTTCCACAGCCCTGGCGTCCTGGGAATATGCTGTCCACTCACTCTGAGGGACGCTATAGGAAACCCTTTCCTTCTCATCTGGGACCCTCAACAGCAACTGTGACAGAGCTTTATTCAGGGCCTAAGAAAAAGGCCAAGTTTTGTCCCCACGAGGCTGCTGTGGCTTTTATCACACAGAAGTAAGAGCTGGCCTGTGGCGTCAGCCCCTGAGCAGACTCTGGGACTCTGGGGGCAAACGAGGCTCAGTCCAGGACCACAGGCTGCACCCCCTTGGCGGCTCTTCTGGTTTTAACCCTGCCTGTGGCCTATCCCTCTATATTTTAGTCTATATTTAGTTTTCAGTTGTTTATTTGTTGTTAGAACCACAAATGATCTGTGGAGTGAGACTTGTAAAAATAATTCAATATATAATCTTAAAATGCATTAAAATATAGACCTAGACTAAACCATGTGCAAAAATCTTGAAAACCCAAGCTGTCTTCGAAAATCTGACCAGAGAGCTTTTAGAGAAGTTTAAAGAAAACGTTAAGTAACTTACAGTTGACAATGGCAATGTTTATTCCTCTGGCGACGTTTCCCAGCTTTCCTCCCATGAGCCTGAAATGTAACTAAGCATTAGTCAAGTATCAAGAAGCCTGCAGCTCTCCCTGCTCCACGAAGTCTCCACCTGGCCAAATGTCAGGCTCATCTGCTGTCCCCACCATTTCCCTGAAGGTCCGTACTGGCCTTGGTGCAGCTCCCGAGAACGCCACCCCTATGTCCATCCACACACGTCTATTCCCAGTGTCTACAGACTCAGTCCCTCGGGGGACTTGGAATCTCAGGGGACCTGGACACTGCATTCAATCTTAAAATTTAGACAGATGGCTATGGGGAAGAGAAACTAACATTTACTTAGCTCAGGCTCTTCACTGATGTAATTATTTTTTATTTATTATTGGTTTATTCATTGAGACAGGGTCTCACTCTGTCACCCAGGCTGGAATGCAGCAGTGCGATCTGGGCTCACTGCAACCTCCGCCTCCCAGGCTCAAGCAATCCTCCCATCGTAACCTCCCAAGTAGCTGGAACTACAAGTGTGTGCCACGACATCCGGCTGATTTTTAAAAAATTTTTGGTGAGACAGAATTTTGGCATGCTGCTCAGGCTGGTCTTGAACTCTTGGGCTCAAGCAGTCTGCCTGCCTCCGCCTCCCAAAGTGCTGGGATTACAGACATGAGCCACCACGCCCAGCTATGTCATTTAATTTTTAACCTTTAAATTAGAGAACATGAAATGTCAAATTCAGAGGATTGTGTCCTAAAACAAAAGAGAGGAGTGACTTTCCTAGAGATGGTAATTATGACTGAAGATCACAGAAATGGTGTGTATGTGTGTTCCCTTGGTCAAGTTTTAGAATCAATGACATGTTAACTTTATGAAAAGAATATGGAAGTCTTCCTCCTTTTTCCATGCTTTGGAATAGTAAATATGGAACTTTAATATTCTGCTTTTGACAACTTTACCTAACTCCCGCCATGAGTTTTCTAGGCTTAGTGCTTTTTGACAGTTTTAGAGAATATTCCGTAAGAACTTGAAAAGAAGCAGAAAGAAATTTCTGGTCATCTGAACCTATTCCCTCATAGAGAAAAGCAGAAAACATGAGGCAAGTTTTGTAGCTGCTGTTGTTGTTAAAGATCTGCTTGTACAGAGCAGAGACAAAATAAGATAGTCAAGAATTTCTCAGGCCAAGATCTAGGAGAAGACTAAATTTCAGGGTGGTAAGTCCAGCATTTAAAGCTACTTTTAACCAAGGAGAATTTTCTGATTCTGGAAAAAGTGTATAAGGAAGGGAACAGTGCTTCTGACAACCACATGAGCCAGGGGAACAGAAGCTGGAAGCCAGGGCCAGGGTCATGTTGAATCTCCCACATCTTATCTGGGCTGGGGTCACAGAAGGTTGAATCCTGAAAGTGAGAGCAAACCAGAAATAAATCAGAGCTTGTATAAACTTCAGCCTAGTTTTTAGTCAACTAGGTGACCCAGAAAATCTTTAACATTTATTCAGGCCATCCAGTTCTGCTAAAGGTTCCAGGTCCCTGGGAGAAGCAAAGAAAATTCCTCAGAAGAAGATATCATCCCATGCCTCAATTTTTTAAAAAAACAGGTGCAGGATCAAATGAAACCTAACACGTGAGGAGAGAAAAGCCAATACACACGAGAGCCAACGGAACTGGCAGAAAACAGCAGATAATAGCGACAGACTTACAGGCCCTCCAAATGCTAGAGGTACTCAACTCAGACTTTAACTATAATGTATTCCGGAACATGGTTGATAAGATTAAAGATTTCACAACTGAAAAGTACCAAAGCTGACATGCTGATTTAAAAAATAAACAGAATAAAGTTCTAAAACTAAGATAATATAGTAACCTAAAATCACTAGTCATTGGATGGATTTAACAGCAGATTAGGTACAGTGGAAGAGAGAATTAGTGAATGGGAAACAGCTCTGTCCACATTAAAGAGCAGAGACAAACAGATGGAAAATACAGAATAGACTGTAGGCTACAGAGAATATAGTAGTGACAAGGTCTAACATATGTTTCATAAAGAATCTCAGAAGAAGAGGAGAAAGTGAATGGGGCAAAAGATACAAGAGCAGAGATTTTGTTACATTTGATGAAGAACTTCAATACCTACATATTTAAGAAACTCAAAAAAACTCCAAAGAAGATAAAACAACAAAAGACACATCGGGGTACAAACGCTGAAAAATCAAACACAAGGAATTACAAAGGTGATGGGGGTAGGGGGAATAGGCAGTTACTTTCACAGTAGCAACAATTAAACTGTCAGCTGAATTCTCAAAAGAAAAAAAATAGAACCTAGAAGAGAGTGGAATAGTACTTTGAATGTGCTGAAAGAAAATAATGGCCAACACAGCCTGCAAAAGTATTTTTCAGGAATGAAGATGAAATAAAGATATTTCAGCTAAACATAAACTGGAAGAATTCACCATGAGCAGACCATGTAGCAGCGTTTGCTCTGTATCTTTTGCTGTAATAAACCTCACCTGTAAGTATAACCTGTCATTGGATCTTAGGAGTTTTTCTAGAGTGTCACCGAATTTGAGGCTGGTTTTGAGAATCCCTCTTAAAAAAAAAAATGCAATAGAAAGGTATGCACATGTGCACCAAGAGATATAAACAGCACTGGTCCTAATAACCCCAAACTGGGAATGACCCAGATGTCATTCAACAACAGAATGGATAAACTGTAGCATATTCATGCAATACAATGTGATACAGCAATGAACATCTAAGAACAATACCTACACCCAACAACAAGGATAAATCTCACACATACAATGTTAAGCAAAAATGCCAGACACAAAACAGTATTTGGTTTATGATTCTGTTTATACACAGTCCAAAAGAGACAAAATTAAACAAGTGTTTAATTAAATAACAGTATTTTGCAATGCATACTTAGGCAGTAAAACTACCAAGAAAAGCAAGGAAATGATCACCACCAAAGATAAGATCCGGGGCATTGGGCAGGAAGGAAAGAGGAAGCTGCATTTGGGAAGGGGCACACAGAGGGCTTATGGAGTGCTAGAGATAGTCTACTTCTCAGCCAGGATGTTGGCTACACAAGTGTTCACTTTATCATAATTAATTACAAAATGATATATCCATAAGGTTGTTCACTGCAGCATTATTGGTAATACCAAAAGATATCAAACATCAGAAATGTCTGTCAGTGCAGAAATAGTTGAATAAACTATGACACATCCATGCTATGGAACACCATGTATCAATAAAGAAAATGAGGGAAAGTCTTATGTATTGATATGGGGTAATCTCTATTAACTGTTAAGTGAAAAAAGCCAAGGGCAAAACTGTTTAGAGTTTACCACCTTTTAAGTAAGAAAGCATATATATATATGTGTACATGTGTGCATATGTGCATATATGTATATATACATGTATGCACACATATTCATACACACATATACATATATTCACATGTATACATGCATATATATGTATATAAAATATACTCCAAAGTATGTATGTATGAATTATAGATATAGCTTATTTGGAGTATGCAATTAATACATATATACTCCAAAGTATGTATGTATTAATTATAGGTATAGCTTGTTTTTACCATTAAAAAATACTGGAAGAATAAATAAAAAACTAATTAAAATATTGAGATGGGAACAGAAGATGGGAGAAAAAGTGGAGGATATAGGGAAGAATTACTCTGAGCCTACTTTTTGGGACGTATAATGTTCGAACATAACGTGGATTTCTGAACCACATAAATATATATTCAAAAATTAAATGAAACCCAAAGAAAAACAGACAAACCTAGAATTAAAATCAAATGGAAATTAATCCAAGTGTAACACAACTACAGGGATAATCATTATTTTATATGACTTTGGTCGTTGCTATGAGTTGAATGTCACCTCTCAAACTTATGTGGAAATTTAATTGCTACTGTAACAGTATTAAGAGGTGGGACTTTTAGGAGGTGATCAGGCAATGAGGGCTCTCCCCTCATGAATGGATTAATGTCATTATCACAGGAATGGGTGAGTTCCTTATAAAAGGACAACTACAGTCCCCTTTTGCCTCTCTCTCTTTCTGCTGGAACTGGGACACTCTTCTACTTCTCCTACCTTGGACAGGAGAACTCCAGGCTCTCCAGCCTTTGGACTCCATGACTGACTCCAGCAGACCCCTCATCTCCTATTGATTCTCAAACTGAGAATAACACCACCTGCCTCTCTGGTTCTGAGGCTTTAATCCTTGGGCTGAGTCATGTTACCAGCATCCCAGGGTCTCCAGCTTGCAGATGACCTGTCATGGGACTTCTTGGCCTTCATAATTGGATGAGTGCATTTCCCTAATAAATAAATCCACTCTTTCCTTTCTCTTCCTACCTTTCACCGTCATTGACTCTGTATCTCTGGAGAACCTTGATTAATATAGATATATGACTCTTTATATCCTTAATAAAATACTTTGAAATCTAAAAGAAACAGCAAACAACATTTTTGAACTTCACTTAGTAATTGCATTGTTAGTAGTACTGGTATTGTAATTTGAAGGCAAAGGTTAACAGTCCTAGGAACCAAGATTCTCAGTGTAAGAGAAGAGTTAAACTGTAAAATCAAAAAACTAAAGGGGTGAGACTACTACACTGTTGAATTTGAATTGTAAGTAATAATGTAAATTTATGATTCAGAAACAAAGGCATTGCTTGGTTCTGTCCACTAAAAGTGCTTAGAAGGAACACTATCCAGGGGCCATGAATGTCTAGATCTCAGTTTCCAAATACCACATCCCATGAAAGAACTGTCTCTTTAGAGAAACGGCTGATTTTAGTCGGAACAAAGAAAGACTCTGCTGAGCTTAGCTGTGATATAAATCAAGGAAGCACTAAAAAAAAGTGGGGAGGCACTCAAGAAGAAACAGATAAGTAGTGCTACACTTATTATATAGATTAAATTTGCAGTTAAAAACCTCAAAATGAATCCCTTCTGGCTAGAATGGCTTTGTTGGGAAATCATACCAAATATTTAAAGAAGAAATAATATCAATCCTATGGATTTTCCCAAAATATTGAAAAAGTATGAGGTGTGGACTGCAAAGAGGAACAACACCTGCTTTAATCCAGGAGGTTGAGGATCATAAAACAAAACTAACAAATTATCAGCTGAATTTTCATGTTCCCATGACTTTGAAGGGCTTTACCACATATTTAGAGAAAAGGAGTCTAACTTTGTTCAGAGCCCACCTGGCCCTGCACACCCCTGAGGCTCCCATGCCCCCACGTCCCCCACACACCTTTCACTGCATCACTACTAATCCCTACTCAGATCACAGAGCCGTTGTCTATCATCACCCAGAGAACCCACAGGGCTGTGCTCAGTTCAGATTTAAATCCTAAGTATAACTGCAGTCATATGAAACCGTATAACCATTCAACACAGGACACATACAGCCACTAGAGACAATCAGCTCCTTCCCTGGTGAATACAGCGAAGCTTTCTCATTTCCACCTGGATGCTCTCAGTCTTTTGCCTGAGACCAAGGACATATATATGGCTCTCTTCTGTGGGCAGAACTGCTGCTTGGTCAGCCTCAGGGAAGGGTTAGCTTTGTCTTCCTTCTAAACGCTGGCACTTACAGGTTGTCCTCAAAGCAGATTTTGGCGTACTTGTCTTTGCCACCTCCACTGAGTAACCGGTAGGCATAGGTATCAGATGGGCAGGGAGTCCAGTGGTCACATTTTTGCCTTTTGGGGGCTGGGGCTGTAATGAATAAGAAAGAATATAGCCGTTAACATCCCACAGTGATTTACGGATGCACCTGCTGCTTGGTGGAGAGTACCGGCTCTTCATGCCAGAAACTCCAAGCAGCGGTGGGAAAACCTGATAGGTAGGATTTCCAAACTTCACTGGGAATTCTCCTAAAGACACAAAGCTAACTTAATCTGATTCTATTTTAAGGTGACAAATAAGCAAAGAGGGAGAGGGATACTGAGTAGGCGTAACAATTTTAAAAGCGTGGGAATCACTGCCTATGGCAGCCCATTATGACATTCTTGGTGGACAATGTCATCTACATTACAATAAAAGAAAGATTACAGGGGTCTAAGAGTGCTGGTGAGCAAAAGGAGCCCTCTGTGGGGCATCTATAAAGCTTCTGCATCTACACAGTCTTTGACATCTTAAACACACACACATCACACAACATGCCACATACACCATAAACACACATACCACACATATCATACACACGCCACACACTCAACACACTGACACCCACACCACACATGCATACACACACACCACATGATGTATCTCACACACACACACACACCCCATACACAGCACACATTCACGCACATCATATAATATGCTGCACACCTCACACACACATCATATACTCACCACACACACATGCATACCATACCATATAGACACACACACCACACATGGACACACACATACCATACCAGTCCCACACACACACTCATACACACAACACACCACACACACACACACACACAGTCTGTATCACATACACATGACCACCACAGTTGACTCACTCTCCTTTCACTTGTGTGTGAGAAACTGAGCTTTTTGCCCAGGATGCTATGATGTCAGACCCCGGAGATGTCTCACCTAGCATCAGCATCCTTATTTCACAGGGGTCAGCAATTTGGGAGGGTTGAGGTTGGAATGCGAGGAGCCCACCTGGCCCTGAACACCCCTGAGTCTCCCATCTGCCCACACCCCCTGACATCTTTCACTGCATCGCTACTGATCCCTACTTAGATCCCAGAGAAGTTGTCTATCACTACCCACAGAACCCACAGGGCTGTGCTCAATTCAGATTTAAATCCTAAGTCTACAGAAAGGAATTCAGAAAGCACTCTCTGACCTTAGGTTTGAGTAGAAACTTGGCTCTCTATTTTATGAATTATAGTACTCTTAGCACCTTAAACTAAGAAGCATAGTCAGCAAAATGGTAGATTATACATAAACATCACAAGTAAAGAATCAAAGCATGCCTCTATAGACAATCATACAATCACAAACAAAGACAGCAAGACAGGAAGAAAGGAACAAAGCATCTACAAGACAACCAGGAAACAATTAACAAAACGGAAATAGTAAAGCCTTGTCTATCAATAATTACCGTAAATGCAAATGCATTAAATTCCCTAATCAAAAGACATAGATCAGCTAGATGGATTTAAAAACAAACACAAAAAACAAGACCCAACTATATGTTGCCTATAGGAGACTCACTTTACCTTTTAAAAAAACCATATAGATTGAAAGTAAAAGGATGGAAAAAATATTCCATGCAAATGGAAACCAAAAGAGATAAGGGACGGCTATATTTACATCAGTTTAAATAGACTTTAAGTCAAACTTTCACAAAGACAAAGATGATAATTACATGATAATAAAGGAACGAGTTCATCAAGAAGACATAACAATTATAAATATATATGCACCCAACATCAGAGCACCTAAATATATAAAGCAAAAATTAAGAGATCTGAAGGCAGAGATAAACTGTAATACAATAATAGCAGCGAATGCCAATACCCCACTTTCAATGTTGAACAGATCAGTTAGGCAGAACATTTTTTAAAAATTAAATTTTGCCTTTGTCTGTTCAGGCTATTTAAAAAATATATCTTAGGCTGGATAATTTGTAAATAACACAAATTTATTTCTTAAACAACTTCAACAACTTAAACTTCAACAGCTTCTTCTTCTCCTCCTCCTCCTCCTTCTTCTTCTTCTTCTCCTCCTCCTCCTCCTCCTTCTTTGAAGTCTCACTCTGTCACCCAACTGGAGTGTAGTGGTGTGATCTCAGCTCACTGCAACCTCCACCTCCCAGGTTCAAGTGATTCTCTTGCCTCAATCTCCCAAATAGCTGGGACTACAGGCATGCACCACCATGCCTGGCTAATTTTTGTATTTTTAGTAGACATGGGGTTTTGCCATGTTGGCCAGGCTGGTCTTGAACTCCTAACCTCAGGTGATCTACCCACCTCAGCCTCCCAAAGTGCTGTAATTACAAGTGTGAGCCACCATGCCCAACCTATTTCTTAGACTCCTAGAGGCTGGGAAATCTAAGGCCAGGTGCCAGCAGACGCAGTGTCTAAGGGTCCTTTCTCATAGATTGCACCTTGGTGCTATGTCCTGACATGGTGGAAAGGGGCAAACATTCCCCCTTCAATCTCTTTTATAAGGGTGCTAATACCATTCATAGGGGATGTAATCCCATTCATAAGTCTTCATGTCTTAATTTCCACAAAGTCCTACTTCTTAATACTATCAGATTAGTAATGAGGTTTCAACATACAAATACTGTTAGGATATCAACACTCAGCATAGAAGGCATAGGAGACTTGAACTGCAGTTTACACCTAATGGACCGAATAGACAAATACAGAGCATTCCATCCAGCAGCAACAGAATATCCATTCTTCTCAAGCACACGTGGAACGTCTTCCAGGACAGGCTTAGCTCTCTATTTTAGGCCACAAAACAAAACTTAATAAAGGTAAGGAGACTGAAATTGCATCAAGTATCTTTTCCTACTACCATGGTATAAAACTAGAAATTAACAATAGGAGTATATTAAGCCATTATTCCGTTGCTATAAAGAAGTACTTGAGACTGAGTAATTTATAAATAAAAGAGCTTTGATTGGCTCATCATTCTGCAAGCTGTACAGGAAGCATGGTGCTAGCATCTACTTAGCTTCCGGGAGGCATCAGGAAACTTACAATCATGGTGAAAGGCAAAGGGGGATCATGGCCAGAGCAGGAGCAAAAGAGAGTGAGGGTGAGAGGAGGTGCCACACATTTTTAAACAGCCAGTCCTCATGAGAACTCACTATCATGAGCACTGCATCAAGGGGATGGTGATAAACCTTTCATGAGAAATCCACTTCCCTGATCCAATCACCTCTCACCACGCTCCACCTCCAACAATGGGGATTAAAATTTGATGTGGGATTTTTGGGGATACAAATCCAAATCATATCATTTTGCCCCTGGTCCCCCAAATACGTTGTCCTCACATTGTAAAATACAATCATGCTTTCCCAATAGTCCCCCAGAGTCCAAAATCCTTACAGCATTCACTCAAAAGTCCAAAGTCCCAAGTCTCATCTGAGACAAGGCAAATATCTTCCACCTAAAAGCCTGTAAAATCAAAAACAAGTTATTTACTTCCAGGATACAATGGGTATACAAGCATTGGGTAAATATTCCCATCCCAAAAGGGAAAAAATCAGCCAAAAGAAAGACTATGGGTCCCACACAACTCTAAAACCCAGCAAATCTTAAAGCTCCAAAATAAATTTCCTTTGACTCCATGTCTCACATCCAGGGTACACTGATGTGAGGGGTGGACTCCCAAGGCCTTGGGCAGCTACTTCACCCCTGTGACTTTGCAAGGCTCAGTCCCTAAGGCTGCTCTCACAAACTGGCATTAAGTTTTTGTCGCTTTTCCATGCAGAAGGTACAAGCTGCCAGCATCTACCACTCTGGGATCTGGAGGGTGGTGGTCCACTTCTGACAGCTCCACTAGGCAGTACTCCAGTGGGGACTCTGAGCAGGGACTCAAATCCCACATTTCTCCTTTGCACTGTCAGAGTGGAGGTTCTGCCTCTTCAGCAGGTTCTGCTTGAGCACTCAGGATTTCCCACCTATTTTCTGAAATCTAGGTGGAGGCTCCCAATCATTAACTCTTGCATTCTGTGCATCTGCAGGCTTAATATCAAGTGGAAGCCCCGAAGGCTTATGGCTTGCACCCTCTGAAGTGGTGGCTTGAGCTATACCTCCATTCTATACTCTTTGGCCTCTGGGCTGTGATGAAAGGGGCTGCTGCAAAGGTCTTTGAAATGCCTTTGGGGCCTTTCCCCCATTCTCTTGGCTAATAGCACTTGGTTTCTTTTCACTTTTGCAAATTTCTGCAGCCTGCTTGAATTCCTCCCCAGAAAAACAGGATTTTATTTTCTACCACATGGCCAGGCTGCAAATTTTCCAAATTTTTATTCTCTGCTTCCCCTTTAAGTTCCAACTTTAAGTCATTTTTTGCCCACAACTATGAGTTATTAGAAGCAGCCAGGCCATATCTTCTATCAGATACCCTGAATCATCACTCTCAAGTTCAGAGTTCCACAGATCCTTAGGTAAAGGGCTCAATGTAGCCAAGTTCTCTGCTAAGGCATAATAAAAGTGACCTTTGCTCCAATTCCCAATAAGTTCCTCATTTCCATCTGAGACCTCATCAACCTGGCCTTCACCATCCATATCATTAGTAGCATGTTGGTCACAACCATTCAACTAGTCTCTAAAACGTTCTGAACATTCCCTCATTTTCTTGTCTTCTGAGCCCTCCAAACTCTTCCAACCTCTGCCTGTTATCCAGTTTGAATGCTTTCACATTGTCATATATCCTTATAGCAATGTTCCACTCCTGTGTACAGATTTTCTGTATTAGTCCATTCTTGCATTACTATAAATAAATATCTGAGACTGGGTAATTTAGAAAGAAAAGAGTTTTAATTGGCTCATGGTTCCACAGGCTGTACAGAAAGTATCATCCTGGCATCTGCTAAGCTTCTGGGGAGGACTCAGGAAACTTACAATCATGGCAGAAGCCACAAGGGTAGCAAGCATATCACATGGCCAGAGCAGAAGCGAGAGAAGAGGGAGGTACCACACATTTTTGAACAACCAGATCTCATGAGAACTCACTCATTATCATGGAAACAGCACCGAGAAGATGGTGCTAAACCATTCATAAGAAATCCACTCCCATGATCCAATCACATTTCACCAGTGCCTACTTCCTACACTGGAGTTTATAATTCAACATGAGATTAGGTAGGGACATAGATTCAAGCCATATCAAGAAGTAATTTCAGAAAATTTACAAATATGTAGAAATCAAACAACATTGGCTTCTGAACACCCAGTGGATCGAAGAAGAAATTAAAAGGGAGATTAAAAAATATCTTGAGACAAAAAACCAGAAACATAACATATCAAAACTTATGAGACAGAGCAAAACAGTTTGAAGAGAGGAGTTTATAGTAATAAATGTGTACATTTAAAAAAGAAAGGTCTTACATAAACAACCTAAGGTTATACATCAAGGAACTAGAAAATCAAGAACAAACTAAGCCCAAAGTTAGCAGAAGGAAAAAATAACAATGATCATAGTAGAAGTATGTGAAATGGAGACTAGAAAAACAAAAGAAAAGGTCAAAAAAACCGAATTTTTTTAAGAGATAAAATTGATAAAACTCTTAGCTATACTAAAAAAGAAAAAAGAAAGACTCAAATAAAATCAGTAATGAAAGAGGAGACATTACAACTGATACCACAGAAACACTGAAAGATCCTAAGAGACTATTGTGAACAATTATATACCAAAAAAGAAACAGACCAATACATATAAGGAGACTAAGTTAGTAATAAAAAGTGTTCCATCAAAGAAAATCCAGGACCAGATGACTACACAGCTGAATTTTTACCAACCAATTAAAGACATAATACCAATCAATTTCAAACTCTTCCAAAAAAACTGAAGAGGAGAGAATGCTTCAAAACTCACTTTATGAGGCCAGCATTATCCTGATACCAAAACCAGATAAGGGCACTACAAGAAAGAAAAGTGTAGGTCAATATCCTGGATGAACATAGATGCAAAAATCCTCAACAAAATATTAATAGTAACAAATTGAATTCACCAAGACATTAAAACAATCATTCCCCATGCGTATTAGTCCTCTAAGACTGGGTAATTTATAAAGAAAAGAGGTTTAATTAGTTCATGGTCCTGCAGGCTTTACAGAAAGCCTGGTTCTGGTCATCTGCTTGGCTTCTAGGGAGGCCACAGGAAGCTTACAATCACAATCATGGTGGAAGGTGAAGGGGGCAGGCATGTCACATGGTGAAAGCAGGAGCAAGTGAGACAGAGTGGCAGGGGGCACACTTTTAAATTACCAGATCTCACAAGGACTCACTATCATGAAGGCAGCACCAAGCCATGAGGGATCCACCCTCATCATCCAAACACCTTCCACCAGGCTCCACCTCTAGCACTGGAGATTACAATTTCAAATGAGATTTGGGCAGGACCAAATATCCAAACTAAATCAACATGATCAAGCGGGATCTATCCTTGGAAGAATACATGCAAGGATGATTCAACATACATAAATCAATAACGTGACATACCATATCAACAGAATGAAGGACAAAAACTGTATGATAATGTCATATAGTTTAGACAGAAAATAGAAGCAAAAAAGAATTTGACAAAATTGAAATCGTTTTATGATAAAAATTCTCAACAGATTAGGTATAAAAGGAATGTTCCTTAACACAATAAAGACCACATATGAAAAGCCCACAGTTAACATCATAACATCAACTCAAGTTGATGGAGAAAGGACAGTCTCTTCAATAAATGGTATCAGAAAAACTAGATATCCATATGCAGAAGAATGAAATTAGATCCTCATCTCATACCACATAAAAACGTCAACTCAAAATAAATTAATGACTTACACATAAGACCTAAAACTATGAAATTACTAGATAAATATAAGGGAAAAGCTCCATGATGTTGGTTTGGGCAATTATTTGGGGAATATACCCTAAAGGCACAGGCCAGACAAGGAAAAATAGGCAAAAGGAATGTCCTCAAACTAAAAAGCTTCAGCACAGCAAAGGAAACAATCAACAGAGTGAAGAGACAACCTACAAAATGGTAGAAAATATTTGCAAAGTGTAAATCTGACAGGTGATTAATATCCAAAACATATAAAGAACCCAAACAACCAGTAACAAGAGAACAAATTAAAAACCAGATTGAAAAATGGGTAAAGAACTTGAATAAAGATTTTTCCAAAGAAGACATACAAATAACTAAAATGTATATGAAACCATGTTCAATATCACTAATCATTAGGGCAATACAAAGGCATGATGAGATATCAGCTCACACCTGATGGAATGGCTATTACTAATAACAGGAAGGATAACGAGTGTTGGTGAAGATGTAGAGCAAAGAAAAGCCTAAATGCTACCATGGGAATGTAAGTTAGTATAGCCATCATAGGAAACAGTATGGAGATTCCTCAAATAATTAAAAGTACAATATATGATCCAGCAATCTTACTTCTGAGCATATATCCAAAGGACAGAAAATCATCATGTCAAAGAGAGATCTCCACTCCCAACTTCACTGCAACATTATTCGCCATAGCCAAGATAGGGATCAAACTACGCGCTCACTGATGAATGAATGAATAAAGAAAATGAGGTATAATAGAGTGCACAACAGAATACCATTCAGCCTTAAAAGAGAAAAAAATCCTGTCATTTGCGACAATGACAATATAGATGAACATGGAGGACATTATGTTAAGAGAAATAAGACACCCACAGAAAGACAAATACCATGTTATCTCACTTACATGTGGAATCTAAACAAGTTGAACTCATAGAAGCAGAGAGTAGGATGGTGAGAGTAGATGGTACTTAGCAGAGGCCAGAGGTTCAGGGGTTTGGGAAGATGTTGATCGAAATGTACAAAGTTTCAGCTAGACAGAAGGAATAAGTTCAAGAGATCTATTGCACACCATGGGACTATAGTTAATAACAATATACAGTAGTCCTCCTGTTATTCACAAAGGGTATGTTCCAAGACCCTCAGTGGAACATGAAGCCACAAATAGTACAGAACCCTATATATACAAGTTGGGTATCCCCTATCCAAAATGCTTGGGATCAGCAGTATTTTGAATTTTTTGGATTTTGGAATGTTTGCATTATACTTTTGAACATCCCCAATCTGAAAATCCCAAATCTGAAACCCCTCTATGAGTATTTCCTTTCAATGTCATGTCATTGCTCAAAAAGTTTTGGATTCTGAAGCATTTCGGATTGTGTGTTTTCAGATTTGGGATGCTCTATCTGTATTATATTTTTTCCTATACATACATACCTATGATAAAGTTTAATTTATAAATTAGGCAGAGTAAGATTAACAACAACTAACAATATTCTCTAATAAAGTTATGTAAATGTGGTCTCTCTCAAAATATCTTACTCTATTTACGAAGTTATTAGCAAATTCAGCATATGATTTTTTTTCTTTCCTTATGAAATTGAGAGCTTTCACCTTTTCACTAAAGAAAGCACTTTCCGGGGAGAGAGATCCAAGATGGCTGATTAGCAACAGCTCAGGAATGTAGCTCCCAGTGAAAGCACAGAGAACAAGTGGATGCCGCACTTTCCAACGAATTTTGGTTGCCCACAGACCGGGAGATTCCCGGCAGAGGAGCCACACGGGTCGCCAGTGCGACTCTTTTGGCCGGCACGGCTGTTTTGCCGGCGCTCCAGTGCGGCGTTTCCCAGTGCGGAGTATACGGGACGGACGGGCTCGGCTGGTCCCATCCCCACAAGGAAAACAGCAATTGGAAGCGCTGAGGACTGAGAGTTTCACAGCAAGCACAGCGAACCCGGGAAGGTCCGGCTCTGTGAAGAAGGGGCGTCCGCCAAAGGAAAACTAAGAAACAGAAAAACTTCATCACTGGGCAGAGAGAGATCCAAGATGGCCGCGTAGCAGCAGCTCAGGATTGTAGCTCCCAGTGAAAGCGCAGAGAGCGAGTGGATGCTGCAATTGCAGACGAATTTTTGATGCCCACAGACTGGGAGATTCCCGGCAAAGGAGCCACACGGGTCACCAGC
>CAUYQU010052026.1:0-23383 GCA_963574635.1 Cheracebus regulus
GTGTGTGTGTGTGTGTGTGTGCGTGTGTGTGCGTGTGTGCTGCTATGTACCAGCTGCTCACTATGTTTGACATGAAAAGTAATTTTTATGTAAGAAAGCTTTTTAGAAAGAAACCAAAAAGTTGCTTAAGGAACTCACTTACATTCTCTATTTTATCTTCTCTGACTTACACATCTTTTTATTACTTATGGTACCTTTTTATTTTATTTTTTTTATTTTCACAGAACAATTAGGATAGTACCCTATAGATGGAATACAGAATGCAATTAGTAAACATTGGTTATTTGAATTGATGGAGCCAGAGTCAGGGATTGTGTGAAATGACAGTGGACACGTAAGAGATACCAGTGTGCACATAAAGAACATAAAGCTTATATTAGAGGATTTGTATGTTGTTGTTTTTTTCCAAGACAGAGTCTTGCTCTGTTGCCCAGGCTCTAGTGCAGTAGTGTGATCTGGGCTCACTGTAATCACCGAATCCTGGGTTCAAGCGATTTTACTGCGTCAGCCTCCTGAGTAGTTATGACAACAGGCGCCTGCCATCATGCTCAGCTAATTTTGGATTTTTAGTAGAGTCAGGGATTTCGCATGTTGACCAGGCTGGTGTCAAACTTCTAACCTCAGGTGATCCACCTGCCTTGGCCTCCTAAAGTGCTGAAATTAGAGATGGTGAGCCACTGCTCCCTGCCTTTTTTTTTTTTTTTTTTTTTTTTTGAGGCAGAGTTTCTCTTTTGTCACCCAGGCTGGAGTGTAATTGCTCAAACTCAGCTGATTACAACCTCCGCTTCCTTGATTCAAGCAATTCTCCTCCCTCAGCTGCCTAACTGGGATTATAGGCACCCGCAACCACATTCAGCTAATATTTGTGTTTTTAGTAGAGGCAGGATTTTACCACATTGGCCATGCTGATTGCAAACTCCTGACCTCAAGTTATCCATTTGCCTTGGCCTCCCAAAGTTCTGGGATTACAGGTGTGAGCCACAGAGCCTGGCCTAGAGGATTTAGTGTCATTTTGGGAAAAGAATGAAACTTTTTTTCTTTTTTGAGACGGACTCTGGCTCTGTCGCCCAGGCTGGAGTGCAGGTGGTGTGATCTCGGCTCACTGCAACCTCTGACTCGCAGGTTCACATGATTCTCTTGCCTCAGCGTCCTGAGTAGCTGGGATTACAGGCAGGTGCCACCATGCCCTGCTAATTTTTTGTATTTTTGGTAGATGCGGAGTTTCACTGTGTTAGCCAGGAGGGTCTTGATCTCCTGACCTTGGCCTCCCAAAGGGTTGGGATTACAGACGTGAGCCATCGCACCTGGCTTTTTTTTTTTTTTTTTTTGAGACAGAGTCTCACTCTGTCACCTGTGCTGGAGTGCAGTAGCTTGATCTTGCCTCACTTTGAGTCCCAAGTGATTTTCTTGCCTCAGCTTCCCAAATAGCTGGGATTTCAGGCATATGCCACCATGACTGGCTAATTTTTTTTTTTTAGATGTTTGGCTCTTGTTGCTCAGGCTGGAGTGCAGTGGTGCGATCTCAGTTCACTGCAACCTCTACCTCCTGGGTTCAAGCAGTTTACCTGCCTCAGCCTCCCAAGTAGCTGAGATTCCAGCTAATTATTTTGTAATGTTTAGTAGAGACAGGATTTCACCCTGTTGGCCATGCTGGTCTCAAACTCTTGACCTCAAGTGATCCACCCGCTTTGGCCTCCGAAAGTGCGGGGATTACAGGTGTGAGCCACTGCGCCTGGCTGAAACTTTTCTTTCAAACATATATTTTGAGTAGGAGTATACTAGCTCAGGTGTCAAATGCAAGAATGAATTTAGCTAATGCTATTTCAAAATTCTTTCTTATTTGTGGTCTACAATTCTTGATTTCAAGAAGCAAGGCAGCCCATGCCCAGCATAGTACCATCTGCATGACCATAGCTGTTAATGGATATATTCCTGCCTTAAGTAGATCATCTGTATGCTTTTCTTAAAAATTTCAGTTAACCACATAGAATTTTTAAAGTCTGATTTTCTTCTCTTTTTTTTTGAGACAGAATCTCACTGTCACCCAGGCTGGGGTACCCTGGCATGATCTTGGCTCACTGCATTCTCCACCTCCTGGGCTCAGGCAATCCTTCTGCCTCAGCCTCCTGAATAGCTGGGACTACAAGCACATGCCACCACACCTGGCTGTTTTTTTTTTACATTTTTGGTAGAGACCAAGTTTCGCTATGTTTCACCGGCTGGTCTTGAACTCCTGAGCTCAAGCAATCCGCCCAGCTTGGTCTCCCACTGCACCCAGCCCTTCTGTTCTTTTTTTCTGATAGCCTTATTTTGAGTTTACTGAACTTCAAGGGAGTCTACGTTATTTTTAAAGGCTGTAGCTCTAAAAGTTCAGTAAACTCCAAATGAACCAGGATTTTGCTAGTAAAATGCGAGGCTTGGTTTTCATTTTTTAGGTACTTAAGTTTTTTTTTTTAATAGGGAACACTTCACGAATTGTGTCATCTTTTTGCAGGGGCCATGATACTCTTTTCTGTTTTGTTCCTGTTTTCATGTATGTGCTGCTGAAGTGAGCACTCAACCAAAAATATATATATATATATATACATATATATACACACACACACACACACACACACATAAATATACGTATATGTATGTGTATGTGTGTGTGTGTATGTGTGTATATATATATATGTATATATATGTAATTTTGTTGTTGTTCTTTTGAGGCAAAGTCTCTGTCACCCAGGCTGGAGTGCAGTGGTACGAGAGCTCGGCTAACTGCAACCTGCACCTTGCTGGTTCAAGCAATTCTCCTGCCTCAGCCTTCCACGTAGCTGGGATTACAGGCATCTGCCACCATGCCCAGCTGATTTTTTTTGTTTTTTTTTGAGATAGAATCTCACACTGTTGCTGGGGCTGGAGTGCAGTGACACGATCTTGGTTCCCTGCAACCTCCGCATCTGGGTTCAAGTGATTCTCCTGCCTCAGCCTCCCTAGTAGCCTGGATTATAGGCACCCACCATCATGCCCAGCTAATTTTTTTGTATTTTTAGTAGAGACAGGGTTTCACCATCGTTGCCAGGCTGGTCTTGAATTCCTGACCTCATGATTCACCCACCTCGGCCTCCCAAAGTGCTGGGATTACAGGCATGAGCCACCGTGCCTGGCTGTGACTTTTCAAGTAAATGACTGTGATGTATAGTATCTGCTCCTCCCCTATGTTAGACCCACTTGGCATGTACCACATGTCCTCAGTCTTTTACAATACTTTATGCTAAAGGCTATAATGTTAAGCATTGTAGTTTTGAGGTTGTCATTAAATTTTCAAGGGTTTGGCACATTGGAATTTGTTGAAACAGGATTTGACTTCTATTCAAATTGTATATCCTGAACTGGTAGGACATAGCCTGTCACACACTCATTCTGTCTTGAAATAGACATGCTAAAAATATAATATTTTAGAAGCAGTATACGTTTTTCATACAGATTCAAGATCCCTAATCCAAAAGTCTAAAATCTAGAAATCCTACAAAATCTAGAACATTTTGGGTGCTGACATGATGCTCAAAGGAAATGCTCATTGGAGCATTTCAGTATTTAAATTTTTGCATCGAGTATCTTCAACCAGTATAATGCAAATAATCCAACATATAAAAGAATCCAAAATTTGATTTTTTTTTTTTGGAGATGAAGTCTTTTTTTTTACTTTTTTTTTTTTTTTTTAAAGAGACAGAGTTTCACCATGTTGGTCAGGCTGCTCTTGAACTCCCAACGTCAGGTGATCTGCCTGCCTCAGCCTCCCAAAGTGCTGGGATTACAGATGTGAGCCACCGTGCCTAGCCTGGAGATAAAGTCTTGCTCTTTGACTAGACTGGAGTTGCAGTGGCGTGATCTTGGCTCACTGCAACCTCCATATCCTGGGTTCAAGTGATTCTCCTGCCTCTCAGCCTCCCGAGTAGCTGGGATTACAGGCATGCACCACCATGCCCAACTAATTTTTTTTTGTTTTTAGTAGAGACAGGGTTTCACCATGTTGGCCAGGAGAGTCTCGATCTCTTGACCTTGTCATCCACCCACCTCAGCCTCCCAAAGTGCTGGGATTATAGGTGTGAGCCACCACCTCCAGCCACAGTCCAAAATTTGAATCACTCTGGTTCGAGGCATTTTGGATAAGGGAATACCTAACCTGTATTAGCAAACTCTATTTGAGCTCATAAAGTAAACATTGGAGAAAACAAAACCTAAATATGAAGCATAGACTGGCTGGGCATGGTGACTGATGCCTGTAATCCCAGTACTTTAGGAGGCCAAGGCAGGAGGATTGTTTCAGGTAGGAGTTTGAGGCCAGCCTGGGCATCCCATCTTTTTTTTTTTTTGAGACGGTGTCTCACTCTGTCACCAGGCTGGAGTGCAGTGGTGCGATTTTGGCTCACTGCCACCTCTGCCTCCCATGTGGAAGCAATTCCCCTGCTTCAGCCTCCCAAGTAGCTGGGACTACAGGTGTGCACCCCACGCCGGGCTAATATATATTTTTTTATTTTAGTAGAGACATCGGTTTCACCATGTTGGCTAAGCATGGTCTTGATCTCCTGATCTTGTGAGCCATCCACCTCAGCCTCCCAAAGTGATGGGATTATAGATGTGGGCCACCTTGCCCAGCTCCCATCTCTTAAAAAAAAAATTAGCCAGCTGTGGTGGTGTGCACCTGTAGTCTCAGCTACTTGGAATGTGATAGGCCTTGAGCCTTGAGGCTGCGGTGAGCCATGGTTGCACCACTGCACCCCAGCTTGGATGACAGATCAAGATTCTGTGTCTAAACAAACAGACAAAAAAAACATAGACTGAATTTATTTGAAATGATGATGAGATAATTAAAATACCTTAAATTTTTTTTCTTTTTTCTTTCTTTTTTTTTTTTTTTTGAGACAGAGTCTTGCCCTGTTGCTACGGCTGGAGTGCAGGGGGGTGATCTTGGCTCACTGCAACCTCTGTCTCCTGGGTTCCAGTGATTCTCCTTCCTCAGCCTCCTGAGTAGTGGGATTACAGGTGTGCACCACCATGCCCAGCTAATTTTTGTAGTTTTAGTAGGGATGGTTTCACCTTATTGGACAGGCTGGTCTCGAACTTGTGACTTCAGGTGATCTGTCCACCTTGGCCTCCCTAAGTGCTGGGATTACAGGCATGAGCCATTGCATCTGACCTCTTTTTTTTTTTTTGAGGCAGAGCCTTGCTCTGTCACTTAGTCTGGAGTGTAGCGGCGTGATCATGGCTCACTGCAGCCTTGACCCTCCGGCCCCTCCGCCCCAAGCGATTCTCCCACCTCAGCCTCCTTAGTAGCTGGGACCAGAAGTGCACGCCACCACACCTAGCTAACTTTATGTTTTTAGAGATAAGGTCTCACTATATTTCCCAGGCTGATCTTGAACTCCTGGGCTCACGCAGTCTTCCTGCCTTGGCTCCCAAAGTAGTGGGATTACAGGCATAAGCCACCATGCTCAGCCTGATTTTTCTTGTTTTTCTAGTGAAGCCAAACCAAGAAGAAATCTATTTTGAATAATGAGGAATTGAGATTTCTGAAGAATATTTGGGCCAGGCACGGTGGCTTATGCCTGTAATCTCAGCACTTTGGGAGGCCACGGCAGGTGGATCACGAGGTCAAGAGTTTGAGACCTTCCTGGCTAATATGGTGAAACCCTGTATGATAATTGCTTGAGTAGGAGGTTGCAGTGAGCTGAGATCCTGCCACTGCACCCCAGCCTGACAACAGAGTGAGACTCCGTCTCAAAAACAAAACAAGAATATTTGGACAGTGGTTGAGAAATTGTAAGTTTTCTTTCCCTGAACATCTTAAAAAATTGGAATAATTTTAAAAATCTGTATTGCATTGTGACTCAGAGTTTTCTGGTAATAGGCTTTGTTCCTAGGATGGAAAAATCGTGAGTGCAGATTATCTTGTTGCATGTTCGTCTCTCCCAGTATTTTAACAGAAAGTTTCAGATAATCATTTCACACTCCATTGATTACCCTGGTTCTGGTTAATATGGTACAAACAAACCTACATTGTATTCTTCTGTTGGATTTACAAGGGATTAAAATGATAATAAGTGGCAGGAGTCAATAGCTCTTGAGATTTATATTCTTATAATTTAACTAAATGACATTCTTTTATGAAAAATATTTAAAATTTCACACACAAAGGGCAGCAGTATTCTTTAAAAAGATACATTGCAAGAGATAGATCTTTGTGGTTGTAGGAAGTATTCATGCAAAGCACCAATTTTTTCCTTTATAACTAACTGTCATAAAATTGGAGATGATCCCTTGTGGTTAAGGTTCTCAGGTCTTTTTCAGCCTTCTGATATTGTGAAGGAATAGAAAAAACCCGTTCTGTCCTGATTTTATTTGTAGGCATGTGTTAGTCTGTTGTACTATAGATGTCTTATCTTTTATAAGGATGTGCATAATTTTTTTTTTGTAGTGTAAATGTCTTTTATGAGGATGTGCACAATTTGTTGTAGATGTCTTTTATGAGGATGTGCACAATTTTTTTTTTATTGAGACAAAATCTGTCACCCAAGCTGGAATGCAGCGGCATGATCTCAGTTTACTTCAATCTCTGCTTCCCCGGTTCAAGCAATTCTTATGCCTCTTGAGTAGCTGGAACTACAGGCACATGCTGTCACACCCAGCTAATTTCTTTTGTTATTCTTTTTTGGAGATGGAGGCTTGCTCTGTTGCCTGGGCTGGAGTGCAATGGCACGATCTCGGCTCACTGCAACCTTCGCCTCCCGGATTCATGCAGTTCTCCTGCCTCAGCCTCCCAAGTAGCTGGGGTTATAAGTGCCCACTACCACGCCCTGCTAATTTTTTTTTTATTTGTAGTAGAGACGGGTCTTGAACTCGTGATCTCGTGATCTGCCTGCCTCAGCCTCCCAAAGTGCTGGGATTATAGGTGTGAGCCACTGTGCCTGGCCTAATTTTTGTATTTTTAATAGAGACGAAGTTTCACCATGTTGGCCAGGTTGTTCTCGAACTCCTGGGCTCAAGTGATCCACTTGCCTTGGCCTCCCAAAGTGTTGGGATTACAGATGTGAGCCACCATACCCTGGGCTTATGGTACAACATTTGTCTATTACCTATTAATAAACTTAGATAAAATATTGTATCTGGGCCATGTGTGGTAGGAGAGGATCTCTTGGGGAGGTCCAGGAGTTCGTGATCAGCCTGGGCAATATGGCAAGACCTTGTCTCTACAAAAATTTTAAAAATTAGTTGGGTGTGGTGGTGTTTGCTGTGGTCCCAGCTTAGGAGGCAAAGGTGGAAGCATTGCTTGAGCCCAGGAGATTGAGACTGCAGTGAGTAATGATTGCATCATTGCATTCCAGCCTGTGCAACAAAGTGAGTCCCTCTCTGGGGAAAAAAAAAGGATCTGAAAACTTACTTTTCTGTTCTATTCCTGGAAAGCTGTCTTTTTTTCCTTTACTGACTACTATAATTTGCTGATTATTGTGAGAGGCCTCTGCCACTAGGTGCCTTAGTTCTGAAATAGTTGCTTGGACCCTTTCTCCTTAGATTTTATAGGTTGATGATTATCTATTTTGGCTGGTCAGAGAGACTTGCCTTCTGCTTTGAAATGAACAGAATAATTCAGTATATTTTTTTATTAGTTTTGACTTAACAACGTAGCTATATTTCTATATATTTTTGTAAATATCTTCTACAGTTTACTATATTTCTTACAGGCAAAACATTCTGAAATACTATTTCCTTAGATTTTTGCACATCTTTATCAATAGAGTAGTATTAAATTGTTGAGCTCTTCTTGTTACTTAAATCTTTGTTAAAATGTGGAGTAAGTTCTATGAACTCTAAGAGTTGCAGTGATACTTTGTGAATTTAAGATGATTACTTCCTGCATTTCATTTCTAGTTTTAAATTTTTAAGTTTTTGAGACAGAGTCTTCCTTTGTTGCCTGGGATGGAGTTCAATGGTGTGGTGATGGCTCACTGCAGCTTTGACTTCCTGGGCTCAAATGATCCTCCCATCTCAGGACTGCCCATCCCTATCTGCCCCAAAGTAGCTGGAACCACACGCTCATGCCACCAGGCCCAGCTAATTTTTTTTGAGAAAAGAGATTTTTGTTTGTTTGTTATTTTTTGTTTTTGTTTTATTTTTATTTATTTTTAGACAGAGTTTCGTTCTTGTTGCCCAGGATGGAGTGCAATGGCAGGATCTTGGCTCACAGTAACCTCCACCTCCCGGGTTCAAGCGATTCTCGTGTCTCAGCCGCCTGAGTAGCTGGGATTACAGGCATGCACCACCACGCCTGGCTAATTTTCGTATTATTAGTAGATTACAGGGTTTCTCCATGTTGGTCAGGCTGGTCTCCAACTCTGGACCTCAGGTTATCTGCCCGCCTCGGCCTCCCAAAGTGCTGGGATTACAGGCGTGAGCCACTGTGCTCTGCCTGAGACAGAGTTTTGATGTCACCAAGGCTGGAGTGCAGTGAGGCAGTCTTGGCTCACTGCAACCTCCGCCTCACAGGCTCAAGCAATTATCCTGCCTCAGCTTTCCAAGTAGCTGGGATTACAAGCACATGCCACCACACTCAGTTAATCTTTGTATTTTTAGTAGAGACAGGGTTTCACCATGTCTCTGGTGAAACCAGGGGCAGGCTGGTCTTGAATTCCTAATCTCAAGTGATCTGCCCATCCCAGCCTCCTGAAGTGCTGGGATTATAGGCATGAGCCACTGCACGCATCCTAAGTTCTAATTTTTTTCTTTTTTATTGAAACAGAGTCTCACATTGTCGCCCAGGCTGGAGTGCAGTGGCGCGATCTCAACTCACGGCAACCTCCGCCTCCTGGGTTCAGGTGATTCTCCTGCCTCATTACAGGCATCCACCACCACACCCGGCTAATTTTATATATATATATTTTTTTTTCTGTTTTTAAAAAATTTTTTATATTTTTAGTAGAGACGGGGTTTCACTATGTTGGCCAGGCTGGTCTTAAACTCCTGACCTCATGATCTGCCCACCTCGGCCTCCCAAAGTGCTGGGATTACAGGGGTGACCCACCATGCCCAGGTGAATTTTATTTCATCTCAATAAAAATCCAAATACAATTTTAGGGACAATATATTAAGAGTTTGATAATTCAAGAAGGAGATGTTAAGAAAAAAAGGAAAAGAGTTTGATAAAGGGAACTGCAAGTAATATCACAAATTTTTCATTGTTTCTTTAGTATGTTATAATTTCTTCTTCTTTTCTTTTTAAGATGGGATTTCACCATGATGACCAGGCTGGTCTTGAACTCCTGACCTCAGGTGATCCACCCACCTCGGCCTCCCAAAGTGCTAGGATTACAGGCGTGAGCCACCACGCCCTGCTGATTTCTTCTTATAAAATTTAATTATCTTGGCCGGGCATGATGACTCACGCTTGTAATCCCAGCACTTTGGGAGGCTGAGATGGTGGAGTATTTGAGGCCAGGAGTTCAAGACCAGCCTGGCCAACATGGCAAAACCCCATATCTACTAAAAATACAAAAATTAGTTGGGTGTGGTGGCATGCACCTGTAATCTCACCTACTTGGGAAGCTTAGGCAGGAGAATCACTTGAACCTGGGAGACAGGTTGCAGTTAGCCGAGATTGCGCCACTGCACTCTAGCCTGGGTCACAGTATGATAACTGTCTCAAAAAAAGAAAAATGTGAGTATTTTTAGTTGTGATAAATTATATTTTCTTATGTTATATTACAGGTTTTTTCCTTAAAAATGAAACTTTTTTTAACCTTTTAGTAATCAGGCATTATGATCTTTGAAAATTTTTATTTGTGTATCTTGGAAATAATTGTAATTTTTGTCATCTCTTCCCCTTTATTGTTTAGTCCAAAAGAAACTCTTCCTTCAAAACCTGTGAAGAAAGAGAAGGAACAGAGGACACGTCACTTACTCACAGACCTCCCTCTCCCTCCAGAGCTCCCTGGTGGAGATCTGTCTCCCCCAGACTCTCCAGAACCAAAGGCAATCACACCACCTCAGCAACCATATAAAAAGAGACCAAAGTGAGTTTTTGGAGGAGTCTATCTTTCATGATAGTTTTCTTCCTTACTTTTGAACTAAGTTTCTCATGTTTCTTCTATAACCAACACCAGTAAGATCATAGAAATTTGGTCCTAAAGTATACTTTTTATTTTATTTTAATGGAAAAAAGCCTTCCTTGGAGACCTGGTCATTCATCTGTGCCCTCAGATACCCAGCTTTTTTTTTAGAATGACAGTAAATTCCCAAATCCAGATATACTATGAACATTTATCTCATATCTTTTTTATTCATAATATTTAGACTACTAAGGAAGAATAAAAGCTTTTAAGATTCAGAATGTCTCAGTCATATACACATTAATGAAAAATTAATAGATGTGGGATTTTTTTCCCCTGAAAATATGTAAATTGCCATATAAATAGAAAACATATAAATCTGGGTCTAATCTTCTGATTATTAGCATTTCTCTCAATAATGAAAAATTATTTATTGAGCACGTATTATTGCTATAGTTTTTTTCTTTATTTTTATTGCCATAGTTTTATATTTTATTTTCATAGTAGCCTTAGCATGTAGCAATTAATTTCCCCCCCCTTTTTTTTTTGAGACGGACTTTTGTTCTTATTGCCCAGGCTGGAGTGCAGTGGCATGATCTTGGGTCACCGAAACCTCTGCCTCCCGGGTTCAAGTGATTCTCCTGTCTCAGCCTCGTGAGTAACTGGGATCACAGGTGTGCACCATCATGCCTGGCTAATTTTGTATTTTTAGTAGAGAGAGTTTTCTCCATATTGGTCAGGCTGGTCTCGAACTCCTGACCTCAAGTGATCTGCCTGCCTTGGCCTCCCAAAGTGTTGGGATTATAGGCATGAGCCACTGTGCCCTGCAGTTTCCCATTTTATAGTTGAAGCCATACCTCAGAAAGGTTACAGCAAATCTGTTATTTCATATTATGTCTTCCTAAGGCTGCAACCCTGTGTCTTAGCCACTGTGATAGACTGTTTTCTTTTTTTTTTTTTTTTTGAGATGGAGTCTCTGTCGCCCAGGCTGGAGTACAGTGGTGTGATATTGGCTCATTGCCTCCACCTCCTGGGTTGAAAAGATTTTCTTGCCTCAGCCTCCTGAGTAGCTGGGATTATAGGTGCACACCACCACACTTAGCTAATTTTTGAATTTTTAGTAGAGACAGGATTTCACCATGTTGGTGAGATTGGTCTCAAACTCCTGACCTCGTGATTCACCCACCTCGGCCTGCCAAAGTACTGGGATTACAGGTGTGAGCCACCACGCCCGACCTGTATATGTATTTTATGTTGTGTCTTTAGATATTTCATATTATTTTATTTCTGTCTTTTTAGTAAAATGTATAAAAGATATAAGAGTGAAATCATCATAAAAGAATCCTTTCTTCTTTGACTAGATTTCATTGTCTTCTTTTTTGTTGTTTTTACTTTTTAGAATTTGTTGTCCTCGTTATGGAGAAAGAAGACAAACAGAAAGCGACTGGGGGAAACGCTGTGTGGACAAGTTTGACATTATTGGGATTATTGGAGAAGGAACCTATGGTCAAGTATATAAAGCCAAGGACAAAGACACAGGTAAATATTGCCACAAAATTTTAGATGTCAGAATGTTAACAATTTAGCAATACTAATATCTTAAGTGGATTTAGCAAAAGTAAATTCTGAGGTTTCTTTTGTTTTTGTTTTTGTTTTTTTGAGATGGAGTCTTGCTTTGTCATCCAGTTTGGAGTACAGTGGTGTGATCTCGGCTCACTGCAACCTCTGCCTCCCTGGTTCAAGCAATTCTCCTGCCTCCACCTCCTGGGTAGCTGGGATTACAGGCATATGCCACCACACCTAGCTAATTATTTTATTTTTAGTAGAGATGGGATTTCACCATGTTGGTCAGGCTGGTCTTGAACTCCAGACCTTGCGATCTGCCTACCTCGGCCTCCCAAAGTGCTAGGATAACAGACGTGAGCCACAGTGCCTGGCCTTTTCTCATTTTTATTTTTTTGAGCTGGAGTCTCACTCTGTTATCCAGGCTGGAGTGCAGTGGCTCGATCTCTGCTCACTGCAGGCCCTGCCTCCCGGGTTCAAGTGATGCTCCTGCCTCCGCCTCCCAAGTAGCTGATATTACAGGCATGGGCCACCATGCACAGCTAATTTCTGTATTTGTAGTAGAGATGGGGTTTCACCATATTTGCCAGGCTGGTCTCGAACTCCAGGCTTGTCTTGAACTCCTGACCTCAAATGATCCACCCGCTTTAGTGTCCCAAAGTGCTGGGATTACAGGTGTAAGCCGCCACACCAGGCCAATTTTTTCTTGAGATGGATTTTTGCTTTTTTTTATTTTTGAGACAGAGTCTTGCACTGTCAGCCAGGCTGGAGTGCAGTGGCACAATGTCAGCTTACTGCAACCTCTGTCTCCCAGGCTCTAGCAATTCTCCTGCCTCAGCCTCCCAAGTAGCTAGGATTACAGGTGTACGCCACCATGCCTGGCTAATTTTTGTATTTTTAGTAGAGATGGGGTTTTAACCATGTTGGCCAGGCTGGTCTTGAACTCCTGACCTCAGGTAATCTGCCCACCTTGGCCTCTCAAATTGCTGGGATTATAGGTGTGAGCCACTGTGCCCGGCTGGAGTGCAATGGCGAGATCTCGGCTCACCACAACCTCCAACTCCTGGGTTCAAGCAATTCTCCTGCCTCAGCCGCCCAAGTAGCTGGGATTACAGCCATGTGCTAACACACCTGGCTAATTTTTTTTTTTTTTTTTGAGATGGAGTTTCGCTCTTGTTACCCAGGCTGGAGTGCAATGGCGCGATTTCAGCTCACTGCAAACTCCACCTCCTGGGTTCAAGCAATTCTCCTGCCTCAGCCTCCCGAGTAGCTGGGACTACAGGCGAGCGCCACCATGCCCAGCTAATTTTTGTATTTTTAGTAGAGACGGGGTTTCTCCATGTTGGCCAGGCTGGTCTTGAATTCCCTACCTCAGGTGATCTGCCTGCCTTGGCCTCCCAAAGTGCTGGGATTACAGGTGTGAACCACTGCACCTGGCCCCAGCCAAATTTTTAGTTTTAATTTGGTCTCCAAAAGTTATTAAGTAGATGAAAGTTTTCCAAAAGAACACTATAACTTTTTTTTTGTGAGATGGAGTCTTGCTCTGTCGCTCAGGCTGGGGTGCAGTGGTACAATCTCAGCTCCACCTCCCAGGTTCAAGCAATTCTCCTGCCTCAGCCTCCTGAGTAGCTGGGATTACAGGTGCACACCACCATGCCTGGCTAATTTTTGTATTTGTAGTAGAGACAGGGTTTCACCATGTTGGTCAGACTGGTCTTGAACTCCTGACCTTGTGATCCACCTGCCTCATCTTCCTAACATGCTGAGATTACAGGCATGAGCCACTGTGCCTAGCCAAGAACACTATAACTTTTAAAACTCTCTGGCCGGATACAGTGGCCTGTAATCCCCTCACTTTGGGAGGCCGAGGCAGGCAGATCATGAGGTCAGGAGATCGACACCATCCTGGCTAACACGATGAAACCCCGTTTCTACTAAAAATACAAAAAATTAGCTGGGCCTCTCAGCTACTCGGGAAGCTGAGGCAGCAGAATCACTTGGACCTGGGAGGCAGAGGTTGCAGTGAGCCGAGACTGGGCCACTGTACTCTGGCCTGGGCGACAGAGCAAGACTCTGTCTCAAAAGAAAAACAACAACTATATGGTTCATCCAAAATATTTCATAGCTTCCTCAGAATTTTAAGGGAGGGTAAAAATAAAATTTGTAGATTGCTGTTTGCTTTGTAAGGAGGAAATCCTTGAAGATAAAATTGAAGTATTTGAGTTACTGCTATATTTTAATAACAGAAAGGCCTGCTGGGCTCAGTGGTTTACACCTGTAATCCCAGCATTTTGGGAGGCTGAGGTGGGCAGATCACCTGAGGTTGGGAGTTTGAGACCAGCCTGACAAATACAGAGAAACCTCGTCTTTAAATAAATAAATAAATAAATAAAAATAAAAAATTAACTACTCTACTAAAAGTACAAAATTAGGCCAGACGCGGTGGCTCATGTCTGTAATCCCAGCACTTTGGGAGGCTTAGGTGGGCGGATCACCTAAGCTTGGGAGTTCAAGACCAGCCTGACCAGTATGGAGAAATGCTGGGTCTCTAAAAAATAAATAAATAAATAAATAAAAATAAAAAATTAGCTGGGCTTGGTGGTGCGCACCTGTAATCCCAGCTACTTGGGACCCTGAGGCAGGAGAATCTATTGAACCCGGGAGGTGGAGGGAGACTCCATCTCAAAAAAATAAAATCAGGCTGGGTGCGGTAGCTCATGCCTGTAATCTCAGCACTTTGGGAGGCCAAGGCAGGTGGATCTCAAGGTCAGGAGTTCACGACCAGCCTGGCCAAGATGGTGAAACCCCATCTTTACTAAAACTATAAAAATTAGCTGTGAGCGGTGGCGGGTGCCTGTAATCCCAGCTACTTGGGAGGCTGAGGCAGGAAAATTGCTTGAACCTGGGCGGTAGAGGTTGCAGTGAGCCAAGATAGTGCCACTGCACGCCAGTCTGGGCTACAGAGCAAGGCTCTGTCTCAAAAAAAAGATAATAATAATAAATAAAAATAACTGAAAGACCTACCTGAATATTGAATTAAAAGTTATTTCCATGTCTTGAGAAAAAATTAAAGACGAGAAAGGGAATATAGAGTTTTTTTTGTTGTTGTTTTGCTTTTTTAAGAAGGGGTTTCACCATGTTGGTCAGGCTGGTCTGAACGCCCAACCTCAGGTGATCTGCCCACCTTGACCTCCAAAGTGCTTGGATTACAGGAGTGAGCCACCACGCCTGGACTTTTGTTTTGTTTTTTGTTTTTGTTTTTGAGAAGGAGTCTCACTTTGTTGCCCAGGGTAGAGTGCCATGGCTGGATCTCGGCTTGCCATAGCCTCTGCCTCCCTGGTTCAGGAGATTCTTTTTTTCTCAGCCTCCAGAGTAGCTGGGATTACAGGCATCCACCACCACACCTGGCTAATTTTTGTATTTTAGTATAGATGGGGTTTTACTACATTGGCTAGGCGGGTCTCGAACTCCTGACCTTGGGTGATCCACTCGCCTTAGCCTCTGAAAGTGCTGGGATTACAGGTGTGAGCCACTGCACCCGGCCTAGAGTTTACTTTTTAAAGGCGTAAAAGTATCATATGTAAGCATAAAGTAGGATTAAGTTTGTCTTCTAGAGCAAGGGCATATATTGCTAGTTCACAATAGCGGCCAAAAATGCTCATTGATGATAAAAGTTTACATTTGTTTTGGCAGGAGAACTAGTGGCTCTGAAGAAGGTGAGATTAGACAATGAGAAAGAGGGCTTCCCAATCACAGCCATTCGTGAAATCAAAATCCTTCGTCAGTTAATTCACCGAAGTGTTGTTAACATGAAGGAAATTGTCACAGATAAACAAGATGCACTGGATTTCAAGAAGGACAAAGGTACTAGCAAAGACTCATATTTTTACCAGGTAGACTGTTGCAATCTTTGCCTTTTTTTTGAGACGGAGTCTTGCTCTGCTGTCTAGGCTGGAGTGCAGTGGTATGATCATGGCTTACTGCAACCTCTGCCTTCCATGTTCAAGCAATTCTGCCTTAGCCTCCTGAGTAGCTGGGATTACAGGCACATACTACCACATTCAGCTAATGTTTTTGTAGTTTTAATAGAGATGGCATTTCACCACGTTGGTCAGGCTGGTCTGGAACTCCTGACTTCGTGATGATCCTCCTGCCTTGGCCTCCCAAAGTTTTTTTCTTTCTTACTTGTCTCTTCGTTTTGAGACAGAGTCTTGCACTGTCACCCAGGCTGGAGTGCAGTCGTGTGATGTCAGCTCACTGCAACTTCTCCCTCCCAGGTTTAAGTGATTCTCGTGCCTCAGCCCTCCAAGTAGCTGGGATTACAGGCATGTGTCACGATGCCTGGCTAATTTTTGTATATGTAGTAGAGTGGGGGTTTTGCCATGTTAGCCAGGCTTGTCTCAAACTCCTGACCTAGAGTGATCCTCCTGCCTCAGCACCCCAAAGTGCTGGGATTACAAGTGTGAGCCACCATCCTCATGGTTTTTTTTTTTTAAATTATAAAAAAATAAGTAAATAGATGGATATGATGCATGTATGCCTTTTGTGGAAAAATTGAAAATAGAAGAAGAAGAAAAAGAAGATGGTAGTAATTTCTCTGTCACTTCTTCCCAATATACTACCGTCCATGGAAAACCACTAAAGTATTAATATTAACATTTTGGTATATTTGCTTTTAGTCCTTTTTTTTTTTTTTTTTGAGATGGGGTTCTCACTGTCTCACCCATGCTGGAGTGCAGTGGCTCAATCTCAGCTCACTGCAACCTCCACCTCTCAGGTTCAAGTGATTCTTCTGCCTCTGCCTCCTAGGTAGCTAGGATTACAGGCACATGTGACCATGCCTGGCTAAATTTTGTAATTTTAGTAGAGACTGGGTTTCACCATGTTGGCCAGGCTGGTCTTGAACTCCTCACCTCAGGTGATCCACCTCAGCCTGCCAAAGAGCTGGGATTATAGGCATGAGCTATCGCATCCAGCCCTGCTTTTAGTACTTTATGCTGTAACTGCTGTATTTGTTTTAACAAAGCTAAGATCAAAAGTTCTTTAGTGTTGTATAACTTGTCATAAGCAATTTCTCATGTCATTAACCCATTTTAATGGGTATTCATAAACATAGATGAACGTAAATTTACTTTACCAGTCCCTCTTGAACAATTAATTACAAGTTTTTAGTTTTATAAAAAATAATAGGCCAGGTGCGGTGGCTTACGCCTGTATTCCCACCACTTTGGGAGGCTGAGTCTGGTGGATCACCTGAGGTCAGGAGTTTGAGACCAGCCTGGCTAACATGGTGAAACCCTATGTCTACTAAAAATGCAATAGTTAGTCGGACATGGTGGCAAGCGCCTGTGATCTTCAGCTACTTGGAAGGCTGAGGCAAGAGAATCACTTGAACCCGGGAGCCAGAGGTTGCAGTGAGCCAAGGTTGTGCGACTGCACTACAGACTAGGTGACAAGAGTGAAATTCTGTCTCAAAAAAAAAAAAACCAAAAACCAAAAAACATAATAGTACTACCTTCAGTATCTTCCTGCATAAATCTTTGCATTATCATTTATTTTCATAGTATAGCATTTTTGATACAGAGTTATTTGGACAAATGGATTTTCATATTTAATATCAGGTTGCTTTTAAGAAAAATAATATGTCTAGTGAGAACCCATCTCAGTGTATCCTCCTCAACATTGAGTATCTCTCTTTTTTTTTTTTTTTTTGCATTCTCACCCAGGCTGGAGTGCAATGTCTGGATCTCGGCTCATTGTAACCTCTGCCTACTGGGTTTAAGTGATTCTCCTGCCTCAACCTCTGGAGTAGCTGGGATTACATGGGTTTAAGCGCTTCTCCTGCCTCAGCCTCTGGAGTAGCTGGAATTACAGGTGCATGCCACCACTCCTGGCTAATTTTTGTATTTTTAGTAGAGATGAGGTTTTGCCTTGTTGGCTGGGCTGGTTTTGAGCTCCGGACCTCAGAGGATCTGCCCACCTTGGCCTCCCAAAGTGCTGGGATTACAGGCCTGAGCTATCGCACCAGCCAAGTACATCTTTTTAAAAAATTGTCATCTGGGCCAGGTGTGGTAGCTCCTGCCTGTAATCCCAGCACTTTAGGAGGCTAAGGCAGGCGGATCACTTGATGTCAGAAGTTTGAGTCAAGCCTGGCCAACATGGTGAAATCCCTCTCTAGTAAAAATGTGAAAATTTGCTGGGCATGGTGCTGGGTGCCTTTGATCCCAGCTACTGGGAAGGCTGAGGCAGGAGAATTGCTTGAACCTGGGAGGTAGAGGTTGCAGTGAGCCGAGATTGTGCCACTGCCCAACAGCCCAAGCAACAGAGCAAGACCTCATGTCAAAAAAAAAAATTGTCATCTGGATAGGTTCAGCATAATATTATTATTTTGTATTTTAATTTAATTTTTTGAGACCGAGTCTCACTGTGTTGCCCAGGCTGGAGTACAATGGCGATCATAGCTCATTGCATCCTCAACCTCCAGTTTCAAGTGATCCTCCATGCCTCAGCCAGCCTCCTGATTAGCTGGGACAACAGGCGTACACTACCACACACAGCTGATTTTTATATTTTTAGTAGAAATGAGATCTCTTATGTTGCCCAGGCTGGTCTCTAACTGCTAGGCTCAAGCAGTCTGCTCGCCTTGGCCTCCTAAAGTGCTGGAATTACAGATTTGAGCCACCACACCCAGCCAATGTCGTTTTAGATTATATTTGTTATATTTTTAGTTTTTTCCATGTTACTGGTTTTATTTATTTTGTCTCTCTCTCCCTCTCTGTCTCTCTTTATTTTATTTTATTTTATTTGAGGCAGTGTCTTGCTCTGTTACCCAGGCTGGAGTGCAGTGATATGATCACAGCTCACTGTAACTCTGCACTCCTGGGTTCAAATGATCCTTCTGCCTCAGCCTCCCAAGTAGCTAGACTAGACACCACTTCTGGCTAGTTTTTAAAAATTTTGGTAGAGATAGGATCTTTCTGTGTTGCCCAGCCTGGTCTTGAACTCCGGGCATCAAGCAGTCCTCCTGCTTTGGCCTACTAAATTGCTAGGATTATAGGCATGAGCCAGCATACCTGGTCTCTTTTGAGGTGTCCGTTGCTCACATATCTTTTGCATTTCTAGTGCTTTTCTTATTAATTTGAGGTCTTAGCTAAATCTCTCCAAGATACTTCTTCTTTTCTAAATTTTTTGTAGATAGAATCTTGCTTTCTCACCCAGGCTAGAGTACATTGGTGTAGTCACAGCTTACTGTAGCCACGAACTCCTGGGCTCAAAGATTCTCAGCTACTGGGAAGGCTCGGCCTCCCAAGTAGCTGTGACTACAGCCATGCACCATCTCACCTAGCTAATTTTTACATTTTTTTGTGGAGATGGTGTCTCACTATTTTGCCCAGTCTGGTTTTTAAAACTCAGGCAATCTCACCTCATTCTCCCAAAATGCAGGGATTGTAGGTATGAGCCACTGCACACAGCCCTAAATTTAACAGGTTGAATTCATTGATTCATTTTTCTCTCAATTCGTAAGTACTATGATTTTCTTTCTTTTTTTTGAGACGGAGTCTCACTGTTTTTGCCCTGGCTGTAGTGCAGGGTTGCGATCTTGGCTCACTGCAACCTCCACCTCCTGGGTTCGAGTGATTCTCCTGCCTCAGACTTCTGAGTAGCTGGGATTACAGGCGCCTGCCACCACACATGCCTGGCTAATTTTTGTATTTTTAGTAGAGATGGGGTTTCACCATGTTGGCCAGGCTGGTCTCAAACTCCTCACCTCAGGTGATTTGCGTGCCTTGGCCTCCCAAAGTGCTGGGATTACAAGCATGAGCCACCGTGTCCGGGTATGAATTTCACTAATAATTTATGACACATTTATTGTACTGTCCCTGGGATAGTGAGTCCCTTTAACTTGTATAAAACCCTTTACAAAACTGCTCATGAATAATATGTAGCATGGTTGTGTTAGAAATACAACTTCACTTATAGCAACAAGCAGCTGGCTGGCTCTGGTCTAAGGTCTGTAATTTGGTAACTGACTTAGGTCATTGAAGTCTAACAAGACAGACTGAACACAGTGGCTTATGCCTCTAACCTCAGTACTTTGGGATATCATGGTGGAAGGATTGCCTGAGCCCAAGAGTTAGAGACCAGCCTGGGTACCGTAGCAAGAACCTGTCTCAAAAATGAAAAACATTAACTGGACGTGGTGGCATGTGCCTGTAGTCCCAGCTACTTGAGAGGCTGAGGTGGAAGGTTCGCTTGAGCCTAGGAGTTTGAGGCTGCAGTGAGCCATGATCATGCTACTGCACTCTAGCCTGTGCAACAGAATGAGACCCTGTCTCAAAGAAAAGAAAGAAAAAAGCCTGGGTTCAGTGCTTACACTTGTAATCCCAGCACTTTGGGAAGCTGAGGTGGGCAGATCACCTGAGGTCAGGAGTTCGAGACCAGCCTGACCAACATGGTGAAAACATCTCTACTAAAAATAGAAAAACTAACCTGGCATGGTGGCACATGCCTGTAATCCCAGCTACTTGGGAAGCTGAGGCAGGAGAATCACTTGAACCCAGGAGGTGAAGGTTTCAGTGAGCCGAGATTGTGCCACTGTTCTCTAGCCTGGATGGTGGAGTGAGAGTCTGTCTTAAAAAAAAAAAAAGCAAAAAGCAAGAAAAAAAAGTATAGTAATGGAGAAAAAAGTCTAATAATGTAGCCTGATCAGGGCAGTTGCCCCCTGAAGAGGTGAGTAGTCCATGCAGTACTAGACTAGGAATCAGAAGATTCATTCCTTTTTTTTTTTTTTTTGAGAATGAGTCTTGCTTTGTTGCCCAGGCTACAATGTAGTGCCATCTCAGCTCACTACAACCTCTGGCTCTTGGGTTCAAGTGATTCTCCCACCTCAGCCTCCCAAGTAGGTGGGATTACAGGCTCATGCCACCACACCTGCCTAATTTTTGTATATTTTTTTTAGTCAAGATAGGGGTTTCACCATGTTGAGCAGGCTGGTCTTGAACTCTTGACCTCAAGTGATCCACCTTCCTTGGCCTCCCAAAGTGCTGGGATTACAGGTGTAAGCCACTGCACCCAGCCACAGAAGATTAATTCAAATATTAGCTCTGTTATTTATTATTAGGAAGGACTAATTCTTCAACTACTCTTAGTTTCACTTTCTTCATCTATAAAATTTAAGGGTTTTTTTTTTAAGAGAGTCTGTGGTCAACTCCAAAATTACAATAGGACTTGACACATTGTTTTTCAGCATTCTTTTTTTTTTTTTGCATGTTGTTAATTCTTTTTCATCTTACACAGGTGCCTTTTACCTTGTATTTGAGTATATGGACCATGACTTAATGGGACTGCTAGAATCTGGTTTGGTGCACTTTTCTGAGGACCATATCAAGTCGTTCATGAAACAGCTGATGGAAGGATTGGATTACTGTCACAAAAAGAATTTCCTGCATCGGGATATTAAGTGTTCTAACATTTTGCTGAATAACAGGTAACATAGTAACCAAATAAGATTAAGCACTTCCTTCTTCTCCTCTGACCCTTTTCAGTTTCAAATTGTTATTGGTATTATAATTAGACCTAATATTGCAGTATTCACACAGACATTGAGTTTCCAGTGATATTCCCTATGTTCAGTGTGGGAGAAACATGCCTGCTTCTTTAGCTGTTCTTTAGCATTTCTCAGTTGCCAGCTTTATTAGTAAACATTAGTATGCAGTTGGTGATTGGCCTATCCTGCCCAGTACTTACTCCTAGGTTTTAATAATGTAAACAAGCAGGAATCTGGTGATGAACAGGTGTTAATTCATCAGAAGCTTTTATCATCTGCTTTCTTTTCTGTTTGCTTGCCTGTACTGCATTGGTAATACCAGATGTATTACAGACACTAGTTTTCTTTAATAGTCCTACTTGCTGAGGGGCAAACAACAAGTCTGGTACCATTTAAATTAGTGAAGTGTTGGCTGGGCTTGGTGGCTCACGCCAGCAGTTTGGGAGGCCGAGGCAGGCAGATCACCTGAGGTCGGGAGTTTGAGACCAGCCTGACCAACATGGAGAAACCCTGTCTCTACTAAAAATACAGAATTAGCTGGGCATGGTGTGCATGCCTGTAATCCCAACTACTAGGGAGGCTGAGGCAGGAGAATCGGTTGAACCCTGGAGCCGGATGTTGCAGTGAGCCAAGATTTCACCATTGCACTCTAGCCTGGGCAACAAGAGTGAAACTCTGTCTCAAAAATAAAAAATAAAATAAAAAAATAAAAAAAATGTAAATCAGGGAAGTGTTTACTTCTTTAGGTAATTAGGTTGGTTACATCTGTTTTTGTCTGATTCACTCATTGTTTTAAACATTTCCGTTTAGTTTAACAAACATTATTTAGGAACATGCAATGATTATGACACATCTTCTCTCTTTATGGAGTAGAATAACCTCATGCATGGTTACCTGGGACTGTCCTGATTTTAGTGCTGAAAGTCTCACATAAGATGATTGAACACTGGAACCCAATCATTTCTCTTTGTAGGAGAAATAAACAAATAAATGACTCAATTTAATAAGCATTTATTAAGCTCAGTTTTTTCCCCTGGAATTTGAGAATACCTGGAAAGATGCAGCCTTGAGGAGTGAATAAGAATTTATCTGAAAAACTGACAGTGGGTAATCAAATTTCTAGGCAGAAGAAGCTGCACTCCCAAAAGCATGTAAACCTGAAAATAACATATTATGTCTGGAAAACTGTAAACAGGTCAGTATATCTAGAGCAAGAAGAAGGAAACACATAGTGGCCAAGAGATGAAGCTGGATAGTTACATGGAGCCCATTTATGGATCTTGTATGCCTCACTGAGGAACTTAAACTTTATCTGTATTTGACAGGGATCAGCATTGCTTGAACCCGGGAGGTAGAGGTTGCAGTGAGCCGAGATCAAGCCACTACACTCCAGCCCAGGCGACAGAGCAAGACTTCATATCAAAAAAAAGAAATAATCTTAGAGTCTTGAACTGCCAGGCTGGAGTGCAATGGCATGATCTCACTGCTGCTTCCCAGGTTCAAGTAATTCTCCTGCCTCAGCCTCCCTAGCTGGGATGACAGGCATGCACCACCACACCCAACTAAGTTTTGAATTTGTAGTAGAGACAGGGTTTCATCTTGTTGTCCAGGGTGGTCTCGATCTCCTTACCTCGTGATCCACCCGCCTCAGTCTCCCAACGTGCTGGGATTGCAAGCGTGAGCTACTGTGCCCAGCCAAAATTATTACTTTATGTTGCTTTCTCTGACTTATAATTACCAGTAAAGTTGGAGGTTGGTGACTCTGCATCTGTAGTAAATAATGCATCAAGAACTTAATGGCCATTAGCTTTCAGCTTTCTGGCCTGTAGTGTAATATACTTTTTGCTGTTCCCTTTACTCCTCCATGAGGAGATGTCTCAAAGCAGGGAGTAATTGCAGCTCAGTTTGATTTTCTTTCTGGTGGGTAAGGCCCCTTTTGGTTCCTGACTTTGCAGAGTCAACACTGATGAGGTTCCAGATTAAATTGAACTTCTTTCTCAGGTTGCTAAATAGGATACAGGAATCCCATAGTCTAGCCTGATCCATCCAGCCTATTCAGAGACCTCTGGGTGAGATGGCCTGGAGAAAATGGTGATGGATTGTCAGCTGGGCAAGGAAAAGAGAGAGCAGTTGGAGGGAGGGAGGGAGGGAGGAGGAGGGGGAGAAAGAGAGAGAGAGAGAGAAG